>LTAE01015619.1:0-10189 GCA_001647135.1 Pontederia paniculata
TTTTAAACTTAATTTGTTTTTTTTTCTTTTTCTTTTTCTTTTTCTTTTTAATTATAAAAAAAATATTTAGTTAACATTTGTATTTGAAAAAATAATTATTTAAGATATATTTTATTAATATATTTTATATCAAATAAAATTTTAATTGATTATAAATAATATGATTTAAAAGTAAATTTATTTTTTCATATTTAATCATATTATTTGTGATTCTTTGTTTAAATTTTAAACTATATTTTAATTTAATATTTTTAATAGTATTCGGTTCGACCATCCGATTTAACCGATTTAACCGGTCCGACCTGACCCGGAAGCTTTTCCGGGTCGACGTCCGGTTCGGTTCTAACAACATTGGTTCAAAAATTATGAATAGAACCAATTATTTCACGAAATCACTTTTTTAGAAATTCTAATTAACCGATCACTTCCGGACTCCACTGCACACCGGAACCAGCGGATCCAAGCGAACCAAAGAACTGACGAGTCGGGGCCGAGGACGAGGAGATAAAAAAAGAGACCACGTTTCCGCGCTCGCAGCCGCGCGTTAGCGTTCGACGCCCGCAACGATTCCCATTTCTTTCCTCCATAACTCCGACGACGAATCAACTCGCCTCCTCCTCCTCCTCCTCCCTTCTGCCGCTGCCGCCGCCTCTCCTGCTTCCTCGTGCCTCGTATGGCCCAGACCTCCTCATCGGCCCCCTTTGTCGACTATCCCGATGTCGAAGATTTCGTATGGGTGAGTTCGCTATCTCTCTTTGGTACTTGCGATTGCGTTGATTTCTTCCTCGCGCGCTTATTTTCCCATCGTTGAGCGCCTGATCGCAGGGGGAGGAGGAGAAGAGAGGGCTCTCCCCGGAGAAGACCGCCAACGTGTTCGATCTTATGCGCAGCGGCAATCGCGCCTTCCAGAACAAGCGATTCGAGGAGGTATTAAAAGAATCAGATGATGTTAATTGTGTTCAATTATGTATGAATTCTAACGTCGTGTATTGTTATAGTATTCCGTTGTATAAAGATGTTTCTTTTTTTTTCCTTTTTATACGTCATCAGCTAATTGTATGCATTGGGACTCGAATTCTACACCTAGGTAAATATTCTAGGTGTATGAGGATCTGTATTCTATAAAACAGTTTGTTTACTCGTTGAGAGAGTTGTAAACATTTAACGATTGATTTAGTCGGTAGGGTTAGCACCACAACAGGAGTTGAATTATAGACCTCCAGTTTACACAAAAAAAAAGGAATCTGCAAATTAATTTGACCACCTAAGTATCCATCGATAACTTTTACAATTTTCTCTTAGTACTTAAGGCAGTTATTTTCTTGAGTACACATTTGTTTCACTTTAAAGTTGAGCTCGAGGTAAACTAAGTAAGCTCTCCATTCTGCAATTTTTGTCTTTTTAAGTGTCTCCAATTGATCTGCTTGTATTTCTAACATTTAATATTCCATTTAGGCTATTTCTCGCTACTCGAAAGCTCTGCTTTTGAAGCCAGGAGACTATGTTATTCTGTCTAATAGAAGTGCTGTATTTTCCAGGTTAGATACTTAAGTTAATTTATCGTATGGCATCTGTATACTCATTTGAATTTATGATTATCTTTTCTCGTTGTTGTAATGACACGATGTAACTCCTGTAAAGTGCCTGCTGATTTAACTCTTTGAAGCAAACAGGATTAGTCAACATCTTAGAGAACGGCCGGCAGTGGATTCGGAGTATGAATGTCTGTATGGCCTAGATCCTACAACTTATGCTGAGGTATGAACTTCTACCTTCTTTTCGTAGTCCAAGTAGGGTTCAATTTCAACCTTTCAATCTTTCTCAAAAGGAAAAACTCAAGCTCTCGATTTAATCAGTTTGGAGCTTGCCGGCAACTAAAATCTTAGGCTACAATTTCAGCTTGCACTGAAGGATGCAGAGAGAGTGATGGTTATCCAGAGTGATTCACCAAAATCATATCTTTTGAAGGCCAATGCACTAGCACTGGTAACAAAATTGGATATATATTTAGTTGTCTTTGAGAATTTTTTATTACCTTATTGTTTTATATGTCTTTGAATGCCTTTAGCAAGTGATTGGTTAAGGCCAGTATTATTCTATGTAGGAGAGATTCTCATTAGAAAGGTTTCGTTAGAGAATGAAGTAAAAGAAGGATTTACAAGTAAAATCTCATTTGGATGATACTTGGTTTTTGTCATCTGTTAAACTTCTTAAACTTAAATGTGTTGCAGTTTCTCCTGTTGTCATTTGGATGCACTGTTGTCGTTTGTCCCTTTAGGTCCAATATCTGTTAAATAGTGCAGGAGAGAAAAGTTTATGTATATTAAGAATATTTTCCTTTGAATTAAATTGAAGTCTTTAATCTTCTTGATGATTATATTAACAATGTTAGTGTTCTTTTTGTTACATTCTATCTAATAAGGATTTACTCTCATCCTGTTTCTGGATGCGTCCATTTCTGCAGCTTGAGCGTTATGAGGAAGCTCGAGAGACACTTATTTCTGGATTGCAAGTTGATCCTCTTAGGTATGACTCAGAGTTTGTATGCATTCGACATTTCCTATTGTTTTAGTTGTCTCGATATGACATTCAAGTTATTGATTTTCATGCATGTATCTAGAAAAGATTTTGATAATGCCTGAAATACCATCTTTTTATCCATACAGTCAACTTCTCCGGGCTTATCTCCAGGAAGTGGAGAGAATTACAACTGATTCAATTAAGAGAGTCAAACATTATCAGCCTCAGCGCACTGATGATTTTGAATGTACTCTGTGCTTTAAGTTGTTGTATGAACCTGTCACGACTCCTTGTGGTCACTCGTTTTGTCGATCCTGTCTTCATCAGTCTATGGATCACAGTAAGTAGTTTTCTTTTTATTTCCTGTGTAGTGCATTTTCTTGAGGCTTGATTCACTTGTTGAATTCAATGGCAGGTAATAAATGTCCTATGTGTCGAACAGTTTTGTTTATTAGTCCCAGAACATATCCAATAAGGTATCATTCTGTGTTTTTCCATAAAAATGTCCTTTTCTTGAAATGACTTACATTTCAGTTCTACCATCAGTTTAATGATGTTACAAATGATGAGTTTCTAGCTGCATTGATGTGTTTGTTTCTCTTCAGTACATCATTTATCAATATTTTATTTTTATGTTGTGATTGTTGGAACACTTTCTAATCGCTGTCTTATGCTTGATGTTTCAGTGTGACACTAAACAACATTATACAGAAAAACTTTCCTGAGGAATATGCAGAAAGGAAGACTGAGAATACAAATTTGACTCAGTTAGGTGTTGATATATTGCCACTTTTTGTCATGGATGTTGTTCTCCCATGTCAAAGGTTGTCGCTGAACATATTTGAACCTCGCTACAGGCTAATGGTATGTCATGCTTGTTTTGCTTTTTGTTTTTTATACCTAAAGAAATCACTGTTCTGCAGTTCTAGGTATGTAAATCGTCTTAGGATTGACTGAATGCTTTTCCTGTTCAAACTTTTAAATACCCGAAAAAGAATTATTCTAATATAGTCAAAGTTAGAAGTTATAATCCGTTTAACAATTAATATAGTTGGTAATTGGTCTTTAATCGTAGGGTATCGCATGTTTGATCTGGTGACAAACTATTTATAAGCTCTTTATTGTCTCTTACACAACTGAGCACAAGCGCCTTGGAAACAATCACACCTCTATTTTTACCTTTTCTTGATAAATTTCATCTGAAGTGTAGAGTTTTACTGTTAAATTATTTCTTGTGAAAACTAAAAATACCCTCTTGCAGACAATTTTTTCTTCTTCTGTAATGTATGTTGAACAATTTTCTACTAATAATGCAGGTGAGAAGAGTAATGGAAGGGAACCATCGCATGGGAATGGTTGTGAAACTTCAACTTGGAAATACATGAGTTTATTAGATCTTGAAGTTGTGGTTTGCTAATGTATGTTTATGGACTTCAGGTTATGATTGATCCAGCAACAGGGTCTATTGCTGACGTTGCTTGTGAAGTAGAAATTCTTGAGTGGGTGTCGCTTCTCTCTGATTTTCTGTTGCGCATTTCTCTCGATTGAACCTTCTGATGATTCTGTTTTCCTGTAGGTGTGAGCCACTTCCAGATGGGAGATTTTATTTAGAGGTGAAAATACAACTTTGGCATCAAAATTTTTCTTTTGAAAATTTCTTTGCGGATTGCTGTTACTACCTCACTTTTTTCTTCTCTGGCTAATTAAATTTATTCTTTTATGTTAAATTTGGTATATTCATAGCAAGTTGGCCATGTTTGTGGGCATATTATATTAAATAGCTTTGGTTGCCGTCAGTGTTAATTATAACCCCTGTAAAGTGGATTCTTCTGTTTTATATACGATATTAGCTCACAATTATGATAAGAGTCATTGATTATGACCTTTATGCAGTGGATTTCGTTTTCTATAACATGTTAGTTCAGAACTATAACAAGAGTGATGTAGAACAAGAAGCTCATGGGCCTTCTGCCCCACAATTATTAGTCTCTAGTTATGGGCCTTTAGTATAAGCCCTTTAGTTTAGGCCTTTGGATTAGTTTCCCTTTTAGTTACTTTTCCTTTTATTAGGTTTCCATATAATTATGGGTTGTTTGAAACTCTATATAAACTCCCATATGAATATTAGAACATATGCTTGGATGAATGAAATTATTCTCTAGTTATTTGGCAAGCAGAAAGATTTTAAGTGGATAACTTAGTTTAGGGTTTAGGAATAGGTTAGATTAGATCTCCATCGAAGAGTCTCTTATTTGAACATACTCTTGGTTCTAAATTAGATTGCGATACGAAATATCTGTATCCTTATAGTTACTCTTCAGAAAATAAAAATCTGCAGGATATTATTGTATGCAGGTAGAAGGTCGTAGACGGTTCCGTATCTTAAAAACATGGGACCAAGATGGGTTTGTATTTCATTTACTTGGTATTTCTACGTTTAAGATATCAAATATATGCGTTTAAGTTAGTGATTGTGTTGTTTATACATCTTTGCAGGTATCGTGTTGCAGAAGTTGAATGGATTCAGGATATACATCCACCAGAAGGATCACAAGAGAGAGCAGATGTAAGCATGGTCCTTTTTATAACAATGCATCGTCACGATATGTGAAGACACCACATTGTTCCTTATGCAATTTAAGTTTAGTTACTTTTATTGGATAGAGAACAGCTTTAGTTTTATTGGATAGAGAACAGCTTTCTTATTCATCGGAAAATTATTATATATGATTCTCCACAGTTGCAAAAAATGGCTGATGAGGCAGCAGAGCTGGCTAAAACATGGATTAAACATGGAGAAACTGCAAGAATAGGTACTCAAATGACACTAATGTTCTGATCCTAAGTAGTCACTTGACTCACTTCACCTTGTCCTTGTAATCTTCATTCTATTGTTGACGTATTAAGCAATTAAGATGATTTGAACTGTGGTACTTGTCTGAGCCATATTTTATCAGTAAATCCTCAGAAATTTATATTTGTTTCACTTTATATGCTCTGCTTTTAGTATAACATCTAAATTTCGAGAAGGTTCTTGTAGGAACTTCATTTGTATGTGTTTTTTCTCCAGGTTGGAGATCAAGGCAATTGGAAACATTTGGAGTTCGAGGCATGCCTGGGTCTCAGGATCCGGAGAGATTTAGTTTCTGGGTACATCTTATTTCTGTTCATTAAATCTGTCATATTAAGTTTATCAACTGGGATCTGCATATTTGCGTGTTTTCCACTTGAAATCAATGTCTGGCTAAAAGAGCTCCATGTTTTTTGCAGCTTATTACTATGTTAAATTTGAGACCATCTGAAAGGTTGGATCTATTACGGTTAAGAGACACCAGGGAGGTATGTGTACTGTGGTAATAATTGTGGATTCCATTAACTCTCTTTTATGACCTAGTCTTCTTTAATTGTTCTTCCGCAGAGGATATCCCAGGGACTTGTCTTTCTCAGGGCTGAAGGGCCAGGGTGTCGAGTCCAATAAACATTTCTTATTAGTTTGCATATTTATTAGTTTTGTTCGTGTTCATATATATCATAAACATAGTCTTTTTTTCTCTCACGATATTGGAGACGAAGATGCTCTTTTGGTACTTAATGCAATAGTACGCAAGTGCTATGACATTTCTTATATGTATCTACGACAAGTAATGGAAAAAATGTGTTACAAACCTGTATTGAGAAACCTAAAGGTGATTGACCATCCCATGAAAGATTTAGGATGCATTTGGGAGTAGTTCAAATTGCTTTAATTCTTAGTGCTTCGTTCCTCTATTTTTCTTTTCACTTGCTTTGGAAAAAAAAAAGAATAACTTTCATCTACTCAGAAGTAATTTAAAATTTTCACCATATACAGTGCTATAAAAAAATAGTTGCTTTCGTAGTTCTTCTAACCACTCACAATGACATGCTATAATTTATCAACTTTTGGAATCATCATAAAAAGAAATTTTGGGAAAGGCGTCAATATATATATTTTTGCAAGAATATTATGTATTCAGAAAGCAGTGGCAAACTTTAGTTTGTAAAATTGTACATTGATTTTCAAATATTATGAAACCAATGAAAAAGATTGCATAGGTGTTTGGATACTCATTCAAATACTTTGTAACGTTATAAAAGTATAAAATTTAAAAAGTAATGTAATATAATTATATTCTTGTAATATAATTTTAAATGTGATAAAGATAGAAAAAAATATAATATAAAGTTTAAATCTTGGAAGGACGAGTGAGCAATTGCATGGGGCAAGCACATTTTCTACCTTTGTGTCGTACCTCCTAAAAAAAGAACATGAGATCTGATCAAAACAATAAAAGAAATCGTGGAGAAGGAGCGAACAAATATTTATATTTATGGCCCAACTACTTCATTCACTTAACTTACACAAGTGGGCCTCTTTTGGCCCAATTGACACTTGTTTTTCTCTTCCCCTCTTCAAATTTCCAGCATATTTTTCCCCTTTCTTTGTTCCTTTCAACTTCCATGGTGACATTTTCTCTGGCTAATTGGTGATGCATTATCACAGACCTCCACTTTAGCCAGGTTTAGCAGAAGGTCTCTATGATGATATAAAAAATAGTTTCATCTGAATAAGCTGTTAGACACTTGATTCCCATAATCCATATTACCATTATTTCCTTATTTTTATCATGCCTTATGTGCAACTGTATAAGTTTAAAAAAATGGAGTTTAATTCCCTTCTATGTCTCTTATTAATAGTCCAAGCTTTTGTGATAATTGATAACTCACTTGATTATTCTGAACTCGGATGAATCCTTCATTATTTTTTTTACTTAGCGGTACCATGATAGACTATACGAGATCAAAATTGTCAGCAATCCATGCACGATAAATATTAAAAATATAAACACAAAGTTGAGTCTATTTTTTAGGGTTAAGTTTTGGAGAATGATTGATAACTCATCTAATGTAATAAGATCTTTTTTCTAGCTAGATTGTAAAAAAGAATTGGCAGTGACCATTGCAATAAGAATTTTTTTCTATCCTAAATAACAAAACATACTTAGTTGTGAAGAGCGATTTAACTAATCAGCCAAAATTGAAAGTTTAGAACTATGTTTGGCAAGGTAAATAATAGAGTTTAAGATAATGTTTAACGATTTGACTAAGTCAATTTACTAAATAAAATATTTAATAAATTAATTTTATCATTAGCGTTTAACGATTAATAAAAGTTTATTTAGATTAATTTTTTAAAAAGAATTAGCATATAGAGTTTAGAGGTTCAAACTTGTATTCCAAATTTAGCCTTCCAATTATAATATCTTCTTTCTATATTTTTTGTTAGAAAAATCTCAATTAAATAGTGTGAACATAAACAAAAATATTAACATTTTGTTGATTTTATGTATGAATATAACAAAATTTTAATTGTGAATAAATTATTATTACATTGCAATAAAAAAACAAATGCATATCATATTGAAAATTGAATAATTAATTATTTCATGCCCATTTATGTTATTTTATACTCATAAATTAATTCAACTGCTAAATTTATCAAACACTTATTTAGTAATTCTCTAATCTAATCTCTAAATATTAAGTTATTATTAATTATTAATTATTATTTATATCGTTATTCGCTAATCAACTGTTATCCACTCATTAAATCTCTATCTACTCGTTACACCGCTTACCATGTCAACCATAGCCTAGATCTCGAGAAAAAATATGGTGATTCTCGTAGAACAAATAAAATCATTTGATTAAATTAGGGTCCATTAAAAAGAAAATTGGCGGAACCCAGCTCAAACTAAATTAAAAAAATGATTTATAACATTTTTATATATAAACTAAAATGTCACTTTTTTTTAGAAAAAAAGATTATTTCAACTTTTACACTACTTTATTGCTTCCTTAATTAGATTGTGTATTATTATTTACTTAAACTACTTTGATGTTGTTGAATATGAAAATTATTAGGTTGGGTTTTTACATTGAGTGTAGTTGACCAATAGTATCTTAAACTTATTTAATTGAATATAGTTAAATATGAAAGTAAAATTAGGGTTATTTTCGTTAACACCCCTCAACTATAACTTTTTTATGCATATAACTGTAAATTTAATAATTTGAGTCATTGAACTTATGTTGATTTGTCAATCAAATGCTTTCATTAAAGTCCATCCAAAATTTTGTTAAATTTATTTTTTATTAATTACGAAATGACAACTTTACCCTTTTCTTTTAAATATTATAACAAATTGATCAAGACATTTCATAATTATTAAATAACATTTATATCCTTACCTTGTTTCTTTATTTATAAAGTTTTTTATTATATTAAAGAATTAAGGATAAGAATGTTATTTTCATAATTATTAAAAATTAGCTTGACAAAATTTTTGTTGAGATATAACGGAAGGACTAGATTGACAAATTGAAATAAGTACGATGATTAAAATTAGTAAATTTATAGTTTAGGATTAGATGTGAAAAAAATTATAGTTGAGAGTGTGTTAGCGAAAATAATGACGTGTAATATTAGTTTGGTAAATCTAAAAAAACTTAAACTTGAGTTTTTTTTTTGCTGTAAATGAATTCTTTAAAATATTTGATATGATGAAGTTCATATTATTAATTGTTTATAAATGCTATTATGTCAAACAAGAGATTGTCTAGATTATTATTTTTTATAGAATAATTTTGATATGATCTTTTATGTTTAATAAAATTATCTAAAATTTATAAATCAATCTTATAGACACAAAAATATTTTGATCTGAACTACTTTTGCCCTTCTAGTTACTTTAACCTCGTTTCCCAATGATGCATTACTTCTTCAATATTTCAACCAGCTGCAACCATGCACTCAATATTGTTGTTGATTATACGTGTCATATACCTATAAGGATTATACGGCCCCAAAATTACACCTAGACGAAATGCTCTCTTGGGGATGCTAAAATCTGAATATTTTTTACTTTGCATATACCACTTGACATGAATACATCGGGTAAAAGCCAACATTTAAACTAAAACATCTTTCCAATAAAGAAAATAAAATTCTATTACACCAGTTCTAAGAGAAAACTAACATCAACTATTAAATCTAAAAGACATTAGCTATTCAAAGTTCTCTTTTATTACATGAGCATCATGACTCGACCAGGACCTATTCCATGTGCACAATCGACCATGACGAACTATATCATCATTTGCACCATCAACATGTAGGATCTGGATGGCACCAAGAGGGGGAAGGGGGTGAATTGGTGTATTAAAAAATTTTTACTCCCTTTGCCTTAATCTATATGTGTTATGTCAGCGAAAGCATGCATATACAAGTATAAATACAAATAGGGAGAAGAGAGTAGAGAGAAAACAAACACAACACAAGTACGTAGTTTGTCATCGAGGTTCGGCCGAACTCCTGGCCTACGTCCCCGCTCAATCTTCTCCCACGAGATCTTCGGAGTTCACTATTTCCTTCTTCAAGGGCGAAGGCTCCCTTACAGCTTCTCCTTTCTTTGCACTGAGGGTAAGGAGACAACCTCTTACATGTAATCGCTCAAGATCGCTTGGACCCTTCTCACAAGGGGAACTATGACTCTCGCTCTAAGCACTCTCGGTGTTTACGAATTTGGCCAAAGTTAGTTCCCAAGACTCTTGGGATTACATTTATACTCTGCACTAAAGATCTAATTCT
>LTAE01015622.1:0-10187 GCA_001647135.1 Pontederia paniculata
CTTACTCTTTACACTTTATTACTTGAACGACTAGTGCATTTAGAACGCATCAAGTTTTTGACGTCTTTGCCAGGGATTTGATATAGGTAAAAAAAGTCGCATCAATAAGCATTGGGTCAAGCTAATGAACTCTAGAGCTAATCTTACTTTGGACGCTCAATGGGGTTTAACTAACCCGCTTTTCCTTTTGTGGGGGTAAGACTAACCCTTTTTATCTATCAAGTTCATCCTCGTAGTGGGGTTCAACTAACCCTCTTTTTACTGTGGGATTCGACTAACCCTCTTGATCTCTCAGGCTAAGATGTTTTATAGCCATCATAAGTGGTATTACAAGTTGGGTGGTGCGGTGGTTGTGGCGATGATTGTGACACATAAATTGACTTCGATTTTCACACATTAAGGGTTTTTCTCATTTTCCTCTCGCTCATATTTTTACTCTTGATCTATCTTGGGGAAAAACATGAGGCCTGAACTATTACTTGGATAGTCAAATTCTAAGATATAAGGGTTGTTGTGGTAAATGTCAAGTTTCTGCCTAAACTTTGATCCCAATACCAAGGTGTTAGAGGTGTTTGAGTTTCAAAAAGGGATGTTGGGTGATTTTACAAAGGACAGGAATGAGGGTATGTTACATATCACTAATGCTCCCTAAATAGTGATAGAAGAAACAAAGCAAAAAATAAACAAAGGGAATTTCAAAGTGGTCAGAGAAGAAATATGTTAAGAATTAGGAGGTAATGAATCAACAGACGACATAAATCAAGAAAACATTTCATATTATTCATATCTTGAGGTTACATGTATCGGCTTTCCTTGTCTTATTTTTGTGCTCCAAAATTTGCGATCCTAGAAAGTGCGAGACACCTTTAGAAAACAAAAGATATTCTAAAAAAATAAAAAAAAATCCAAGAAAATTGAAAAACACAGCAAAATACACCATGGTAGTACAAAAAGTGGAAAAAAGATATACCGTGGTGCCCTATCGCAAGCTTATCCAAAATATTGTCCTCAGTGTTTGAACAAATGGCAGGGTCAATCTCCCTCAGTTGGAGTCATCATCTTCTTCTTCCGTCGCAGTTGGTGCTTCAATGAGCTTCCTTAGTTCGGCCACATCTTGCTCGGTCTTGGCTTGTGACGCTTGGATTTGAGCGTTCTGCACGATGAGCGTTTGTAAAAGGCTAAGGAGCTCTAAATTTTCTTCAATGGAATTTGTCGGGGCTGATGCCTGAGAAGTTGTGCTGCTGGCGAACTTGTGGTGCCGATGTGGCTGGTGCAGTACTCAGCATCTTCAAGAATACCCAGCTCGAACAATGTCATTTCATGGAGATAGCGGGTAGTTTGAAAATCCAAGTCCTTGATCTTTCGAAAGTGTTGCTCATGCTTGGCATTTAGGAGTACGATTTGGCTTGGTGGAGCCACAGGGGTATAAGGAGGAGTCTTCCTTTCGTCCTCTGGACTATGTGTCGATGAGATAGTAGAAACGAAAGAGGTGGATATCGGTGTAAAGACTGATGAAGGTGGTGATGATGCTAGGGTTTATTCTAGGGTGGGTGAAGGTTGTTGTAACTGTTTGGATGGAGATGGCACTGGTGAAACATGGGTAGGTGATGATTTAGTTGGGTGGTGGCAAATGAACAAGGGCTAATGGTGATGGTGGTTGTCTCGGTGATGAAGGCGAAGACGAAAAGGAATGAGATGGAGGTGGAGGTGTTGGAGAGGGCGGATGAGATGGCAGTTGGGGCGACTCCGGAGGCATCTGGAACCGAGTCTCTAGTGAGGCTTCCTTCGTCTCCTCCTCTGGTGGTGACGCGTTGAGATCATAGGAGGTGACAAGAAATCAAGGCAATGGAACCTCCTTTGTCTTCACGACCATAATTGTCGCTGGCGTAACGTCAATGGATGTGGTCGTCACCTACGGTGGCATTGTCGATGGCTCAATGTTGGCCAGTACCAGTTGTGATGATTCACCCTTATCTTTAGGCTTCAAGATCTTTGCCGCATGCAAGATGAGAGAGATGTGGTCTTCCTCAATCTCTTCCTTCGTCCAACCGATGGTACGAGGCTTGTCGGTGTTGGGTCGAGAGACAACCTTCTTTGTGATATTCTTTTGTTTAGTTTCCGTCCATTGCTTCTTCTTCTGGGTGCAATTGGACACCATCTTGACAGGAAAGAACAAGCCGCGAGTGCTCAGAAAGAACAAACTTGTGGGGCTCTTTTCACGGTAGAACAAGGAGCAAGTGCTCAGGGAGGCAAAAGTTCAAGGTTTACGACAAGGTAAAGTGCGTTTAGGGTTTTTTGTGGGGGTGTTTATATAGGTGAGGATGAGTGGAAAGGCGATGACCGAGATTGTAATAAAAGGCAGTGATGAGGGCGAGAAAAGAGCCATTGATTACGTTGATCTCTGTGCAGATGTGATGGCTGTGATGATGATGTGTGCAGGCAAATGTGAAATCTGTTTAAATTTGAAAGCCGTTGAGTCCCAAGGAGATTGCAAATTCAATTTTGAGTTGGGTTTTAGCGGTTGGATGAATTGATTCCACGAGCACGCCACCTCAAGCTTGGTTTTTGGAGCAAGTGTTTGAATATCGGGTTATGACCTGACCCAATTCACAATAGGACTCATCACAGGTGTATCACTATCGATCCCCGACCGACTTGTGACCTGTATAAGACACATACTCGAAAACATTTTATCAGTACAAATGACTTACCACCACAAGCTTGTGAATTGTTGTGTATCACAAACTTGTCAGTTTTCGTGGGTGACATCTTAGATTTATGCCGCCAATCCAAAGACCTGAAATAGAAAAGAAAACGGTAAAATGAAATCCTGGGTTGCCTCCCAGTTAGCGCTCTAGTTATATCCTTGGCAGGACTTTGTTGAAATCTCGATCTTAGTTAAGTTGTATCACAAGAGGATCCGCTAGGTTGTGACGTTCCACAAGTGATGTGTCTTCTCTTTCGTGGTATAGCTTAACCCTATGCCCATTAACTGTGAATGTTTTCCCATGAGGAGTGGCAATCTCTAGAACTCCATAGCTGAATACCTAAGTAACCACGAATGGACTCGACCATCAGGTCTTTAGCTTTCTCGGGAATAACTTGAATCGAGAATTGAATAGCATGACTTGATCTCCTATTTTAAAGTGCTTCTTCAAAATCTTCATATCATGCTAGGCCTTGGTGTGCTCTTTGTAAATTCAAGAGTTCTCATATACATCAAGGCACAATTCTTCTAACTCGGCGAGTTGCAACATCATTTCTTCTCCCGCAGTTTTCATATCTAGGTTAATCCCCTTGATTGCCCAATATGTCTTATGTTGCAATTCAATAGGAAAGTGACATGACTTCCCATAGACAAATCGATAAGGAGTTGTACCTAGTGATGTTATGTAGGCTGTGCGGTATGCCCATAGTGCTTCATCAATTCAGCTCCTCCAATCCTTTCACGATTTTGTAACCACCTTTTTCAAGATGGCCTTGATTTGTCTATTGAATACCTCGACTTGCCCACTCGTCTGTGGGTGATAAGGAGTTGAGACCTTATGAACGATATCATATTTGTAGAACAAATTCTCGAGTTGCCTCTCCAAGAAGTGCTTCCCTCTATAGCTGATGATGTCTTTAGGAACTCCGAACTTGGGGAAGATCACTTTGTTGAATAAATTTCTGCACAGTCTTAAAATCATAGGAATTAGTAGGCAGGGCTTCGACCCATTTAGAAACATAATCGACGACAACAAGGATATATTTTTATCGCCTTGAATTGGGGAATGAACTTATGTACTCGATCCCCCACACATCGAACAACTCCACTTCGAGAATGCTCTTAAATGACATCTCATGTCTTCTGAATATGTTACTGCTCCTTTGACAACTATCGCAGGAAGCAACATACTTGTAAATATATCTAAATAATGAAGGCACATAGAAGCCTGCTTGAAGGATTTAGGTAGTTGTCCTTTGCGCGCCGTCATGGCCACCATAAGGGGATGAGTGGCAATGCTCAATTATTTTGTTGACATCTACTTCAAGGATACATCTTCGGAATAGGTTGTCTGCACATTTCTTGAATAACATGGGGTCATCCCAGTAGTAATTCTTGAGTCCATAAAACAAGTGTTTCCTTTGTTGATGATTTATCTTGGGTGGCAGCACTCCAGCTGCTAAGAAATTGGCGATGTCAGCGAACCATGGAAGATTTGAATTCACTAAAGAATATAAGTTCTCGTCAGGAAAGTCATCACAAATAGGTTGTGATAGTACTTGTGACACCACCTGTGACAACACTTGTGACAGCGCTGGTGATGGGAGTTGTGATAACAATTGTGACGCTACTTGTGACTCTAGTTGTGACAGCGCTTCTGGTTGAAAATAGAGCCGGGACAAATGGTTAGCAACAAGATTTTCAGAACCACTTTTGTCTCTTATATCCAAGTCGAATTCCTAAAGAAGTAGGATCCATTTGATTAGTCGTGGCTTTGCCTCTTTCTTCATCAACAAGTGTCAGACAACTTGATGATTGGTGTAGATGATAACTTTGGAGCCTAATAGATATTGTCGAAACTTATCGATGATGAAAACATAGCGAGCAATTCTTTCTCGATAGTGATGTAGTTCATCTGAGCCGGATCTAGAGTTCGACTTGCATAATAAATCACATGATGAGCTTTATCAACCTTTTGCCACAGAACAACTCCAACTGCAAAGTCGCTTGCATCACACATGATCTCAAGGGGAGAGTCCAAAATGCTTTGACAATAGGAGTGGTCGTGAGGGCAGTCTTTATCTTTTCGAAAGCTTTTAGGAATGATTGATAAAATTGAAACTCTACATCTTTCTGCAGTAATTGAGTTAGTGGTTTCGCAATCTTACTAAAATCCTCTATGAACCTGCGGTAGAAACTCGCGTGTCCCAGGAAAGTGCACTCCTTGACGTTTGTGGGTGGAAGAAGCTTCTCAATGACTTCCACATTTGCTTTGTCAACTTTGATCCCATTCTTGGAGATAATGTGGCCGAGAACCGCAATTTGCATACCATGAAATGACACTTCTCCCAATTCAATACTAGGTTCACATGTTCACATCTCTGCAAACTTTCTCAAGATTCGTTAGACAAAATGCAAAGGAGGATTCATAGACTAAGAAATCATCCATGAATACCTCCATATTATTTTCAATGAAATCCGAGAAAATAAACATCATAGCACGTTGAAATGTGGCCGGTATTGCACAAGCCAAATGACATCCTTCGATAGGCAAAGGTGTCATATGGATAGGTGAATTATGGTTTTTTATTGGTCATTGAGGTGGATGGAAACTTGTAGGAATCATGAAAAGTCATTTAAATAACAAAAATAATCGTGCATGGCTAATCTTTCTAACATTTGATCGATGAAGGAATGGGAAATGATCTATCCGAGTAGTTTGTTCAGCCTTCGAAAGTCAATACACATCCTCTAGCCTGTGACAGTCTTGGAGGGGGTCAATTCTCCTTTTTCATTAGGCACCACAGTGATGCCTCCCTTTTTAGGGACAACTTGAACAACACTAACCCAATTACTATTAGAAATGGGGTAAATGACTCCTACATCTAGCAATTTAAGAACTTCATATTTGACTACATTTTTCATGTTAGGGTTCAACCATCTTTGGCCTTCAACGAAAGGTTTAGAGGCTTCCTTCATGAAAATTTTATGTATACAAATAGCATGATTGATACCCCTGATGTCATCTAGGGAGTATCCAATAACTTTTCTATGTGACTTGAAAACATCTAATAATTGGCATGTTTGATCAAGATCTAGATCATAACTAACAATGACAGAATAAGTGGACTCAGAGCCTAGGAATTCATACCTCAAGGTAGAAGGAAGTATCTTCAATTCTACCTTTGACAGTCTTCTGTCATCACAAGAAGATTGTGATGCAGGTGGTAATGCTGCTGATAACTATAGTTGTGAAACCATTTGTAATAACTTTTCAACTTTAAAATCTTCAGATTCCTCCTTGTTATCCAAGATCTTTTTGTAGGCTATCACGTCTGGATCTTGGGATTCATCTTCTTCATAATTGAGTAAGCAATTCAGCAGAGGGTCAGACTGATGTATTATGACAAAAACTTCATCAACAACCTCTTGAACAATTGCAGTAAAGAAGTCAGTGTTTTGTTCAAAATCAGGACATTTCAACACCTTATTCAGATTGAACTCAATTTTGTCCTCGCCGATGTGGAAAGATAGCTTTCCATTCTTCATGTCGATCACTGCCCCTGCAGTAACAAGGAATGGATGACCTAGGATCAGTGACATGATGTTGTCTTCATCCGAGTCTAGGACAACAAAATCGACGGGAATATAGAATTTTCCAATGCGGATCGACACATCTTCAAAGATTCCCTTTAGACATTTGACAGAACGATCAACCAACTGTAGAATCATGCTTGTATGCTTCATCTCGCAAGAGTTCAGCTTCTTAGATAAAGACAATGGAATGACGCTAATGTTGGCTCCTAGATCACATAATGCTCGCACCTTCAAGCCGATTTCGTAGGGAACGGAGAAAGTCCCAAGATCCTTCAACTTTGGTGGAAGTCGATTCAGAATGGCGGCGTTTGCCCCTTCAGCTAGGGCCACCGTCTCTTGAACATCAATCCTTCTCTTCTTTGAAAGAATATCTTTCAGGAACTTCGCATAACTCGACATCTGCTAGATCGCCTCTACAAAAGGAATATTCAGATGAAGTTTTTTGAGAACTTCAAGGAACCTGTTGAATTGTTGATCCTTCCGAGCCTTCGTTAAGCGCTGAGGGAATGGTACTACTGGCTGGTAATCACCTATGATGGTCACCTTGGGTTGATAGTTTGATGTAGCATCGTCATAAGTGGGTGGAAATGATGGTTGTAATACCTATTGTGACGTCAGATGGTGACGATCATCTTGACTTGATGGAAATTCGCTAGTAGGAACTTCTTCAATGTACTTCTCTTCTTCATTAGGGTTGGCTTCGGGTGATGAAGATGATGGAATTTGGATCGATTGAATCGATCATCTTGACTCAAACTCCATGACGCTTCAAAGAACAATGACCTTGCACTACTTTTTCGGGTTTGCTTCAGGTTGACCTGGCAAGACACTAGGTCTTCTTGCTGAGGACTCAGCTTGCTGGGCAATATGAGTTTTCAACATCTTGTTATGCATGGACGAGCCCTCAATCTTGGAACGTAGTTGATGCATGGTCTCACTATGTTGCTTAAGTGTTTGACTTTGTTGTTGCTGAAAGCTCATCAGGGAGGCCTACTGTTGCATCAAATTCTCCATCATTAGTTCAAGGTTAGACTTAGGAGAGGGTAGTGCAAGTTGGTTGTTGACATTAGGATATTGTAGGGCAAGTGTGTTTGGAGCAGGTAATCATTTGAATTGAGTATTTTGGAATTGGTTGTTTGGTCTGAAGTTGGACTGCTGAGATGGAGGTTGCTGGTAAAAGTTGTTTCGATAGGAAAAATTCGGGTGCTTTCGCCAACCAGGATTATAGGTTTGGGAAAAAGGGTTGTTCTGTGTCTTTGCTAGTTTTGCTGACCAAAAGGTATAACATTATTCAATTGCGGTTGTTCAGGGTCTTGGACATAGTAAGGTTGTGATGGTTGAAAGGGAGAGATCTGACAAGCAGTAGCAAGATGGTCGGAACTGCCGCAATTGCCATACCTCATGTCACCAATGCTGACACAAGTAGCTTGTGACACCTGGTGGTGACCAACGTTGAGGGTGATTTCTCGAGTGCATTTTGTATGGCGTCCTCCACCTTGTGTGTGATCTGGTACCAACCTCTAGTGCTGGAACATGCTTGAACTTCTTTGCCATTATTTCGGTCTTGAGCAGCGCCATGGTTGTTCTGAACTATATCATTAATGATCTTGTAGGAGTCATTGACACTCTTGATCCAGAAAGAACCTCCAGCGGCTGTAACAAGAGACAATATATTTTGGTATAGGAGTCCATTATAGAACGTCTGTGCTAGCATCCACTTCGTGAAGCCATGATGAGGACAACTCCTCAACAGAGCTTTGAAGTGCTCCCATGCCTCGTAGAATGATTCGTTGTTCTTCTGGTAGAAGCTTGTGGTCTGGTTCCTCAAGTGAATGGTCTTTCTTGGTGGGACCAATTGGTCTCAGATAGCAATAAAATTGGCTTCTTTTGGTCTCAACCGGGCTTTAGCCCTACCTCTCAAAAAAAAAACAAAAACAAACGTAGCCTTGCGGCATTATTGTTAACACCATTAATCTTAAAAGTATTTATAATTTCAAGAAAAGTTTACATATGAGCAATAGGATCTTCATTAGCTAAGCCAACAAATTGATTTCTTTGGACAATCATAACAAGGGAAAGTGATGACAGAGGATTTACTCTCTACTTTCCTATGCAAAAACTATACTTTTTCACAAAATCATGCATTATTTACAAACATTGCCACACCATTTTATGTCTTTTACATAATTTGAAATTCCTTGAGCTTTAATACACACTTCTCACCCCTATGACTATTTCTAATAATGATTTGAGTAATTTATTCCTAATTTCTCCTTCAGACATTTACACAAGGACTAGCAACATGTGTGCTGGAAGTTGTACATGGGGGCAACTGCGCTGAAGACTAGACCTAGGGGTATCTGCTGCCGCAACCTGCCAAAGTTCACTAGAAGACAAAATGCAAATAAGAATTTGCATATTCCTTTATCTGCCACTGCGGTCCAAACCAGGAAGGTTCCTTGGCGGTTTCAAGGAATGTTGGCAGGGATTTGCAGAGGACAAGTGGCATCTAATGATTCATGAAGAGGAGGAGGATAAAAGGCAAAAAGTGAAGAAGGGGCATCCGTTCTGCATGCAGGAGGAAGCATCGAGTGAAGGCACCATTGCTGAAGGAAGAGAAGAACCAAAACTGAGGAAGGAGGGTTTTCGTGTTGAGATTTAGGGAGTATCATTGGTTGTGTGATTTGTGATTTCGAGTTGTATTAATCTCCAATGGTGAACTCTTATTTTGTTATGTTTGTGATGTGTTTAATGGCTGCTAGAGGCTAAACGATTAGGCCTGGACACGGGATGACTTGAGATTACCTACTTGTTACATGAACTTATCTTCTAATGCATTTGAGTTTCCATTCGGCTTTCTAATCTTCTCTTTTTTTTATGTGCTTACATACATGCTGATTTTTATATTATGAATTGCAAATTATTAAGTCCTTGGAGGTTGGGATCCGAGAGGCTCAACTATTTGGGAACATTTAGCTTGTAGTTTTACTATTGATGTTTTGAACATATCATGATCGAGTGGTGTGAGCTATTTATTATTTTGTTCTCGGTGGAAGGTCGGGATCCGTGAGGCTTGATTTATTCTATTTAGGCACATTTGGTTGGTAGTTCTCAATATTGATATTCGCACATTTGGATTCGAATGTTGAGCTAGTTGTTATCTTGTCTATGATGTGAGGTTGGGATCTGAGAGGCTTGATTCTTCTCATCGAGGTAGAGTAATAGTTAGTTCTTAACTTTACAAATCATTTAAAAGGGATTGGGATCCGAAAGGAACCCTTGTGTAAGGTATTTGTGGGGGATCCGAGAGTCTGTAGAATTCTACAGATATCTAAGGGAGATTGGAGAGAAATTGTCCATGACATTCGAGAGAGTTATGTGATAAAGTACTAAGGATTTGAGTTCAAGCCTTGGCTACAAGAGTGTCTAGGTTTGATTCCTTAATGTCCCAGGTCGACATTATTTGAGTTTCACGTGTTCATTATCAAGTAGGATTCGAAATGATTCCCATGACCCGACTATTTTTTCTATTTGAGTGATTCGATCTTGCTCGTTATATTGGTTCTCTTTCTGTCTATCTAAATATATAAAATACTAAAAATATTAGTTTATTTTTCTTTTCAGATTTTAGTTCTAGTTCATCTAATTTTCTACACAAAAGATATTTCTCCTTGATTTCGGTTCGTGGTAGAATAGAGTAATTGAATTGTGAATTTCTGATTTCCCTGTGGATTCGATCCTAAAATACTACAAGGATAACCGTATACTTGCGGTTGGAATTGTATGTTTAGGTTTATTTTTAAGACTTGTTGATATCCTATTTTTCTGACTAGGTGTCCCCAGGTCGAGAAAACCTGGTACCACCTTTAATTTTTGACACACA
>LTAE01015623.1:0-10186 GCA_001647135.1 Pontederia paniculata
TGAACCGAAATTTATTAAAATAATATTATTTATAATAATTTAAGATATATAGCATAATTAATATTATATAAAATATATAACAATAACTAACTAATAATTAGATATAATTTAAAATATTATTTATTGTATGTTTAAAATATGTGCTTATTAAAAATAATGATAATTAATAAATTATTATTATCTTTTATATGATAGTAATAATGTCATATTAATTTATTTTATTTTGACTCACTCTTAATTTGATTATTTTATTTTATTTCTTTTTAATTTTTATATTCTTTCTCTATATTTTTACTAATTCATCTATATTTTATCATTTCAGTTTGCCGAGCATTATTTTTCAAATCTCTTCTATTTCTTTCAATTATTTTTGACCTTGATTTGAGTTGAATCATTTTCCTAAAAAAATATTTATTATATTAAAAATAATGCTTATAAAAATACATGAAACTGGTATATTATTTATATAATACTAATAACATTATATTAATTATTTTATACCAAATTATTGCTAAGTTTTTTTTGAATTCTTTTATTTCAACCTTTTTCTTGTTTCCATTTATTTTCTTATTTACTCTCTTCCTATTTATTTGGTCTTTCCAATTTTATTCTTACCAATTGTCTTCTTTTTATAAAATTTAATACTTACCCAGAAATTATGCTATTTGATATTATTAATATACTAATAATATTATGTTAATTATTTTAATTCAAATTTTTGTTCACTTTCCTATTATTCTAGTTAACTTTCAATTATTACCAAATATTTCCTTTTTCTAATTTCCATTTATTCTCCTTTCAATCTCCTCCAATATTTATTCTTGTTTCTAATTTTATTTTTAATAATTGCTTAAAATTATTTTCCATTTATATAACTTTTGTTTCCATTTTTATAGTTTTTTTTACTTTGATCATCTTTTTTTTCAAATTTTGAACTTGAACCCGGTTTTGGACCGATTCGCCAGTTTTATCCGGTTCGAACCGATTTTATCCGGTCCAATACCAAATTCGTTTTTATACTAAAATCGGACCGGTTCGTGGTTGAAACGGTCGGTCCGATCCGGTTTTAATAATATTGATTACAAGTGCACTACATATTTATTTTTTCTATAAAAATATATTTCTAAGTTTATTTTTTCTCTTTTCTTAATTATATTACTAAATAAAATAACTCTTTCATCTTTATTTTTTATTTTCTTTATTTTAATTACTTTTTTTCTTAATAATTATTAATAAATTAAAAATATCATCTATCTCTCTCTTTCTCTCCCATTCTTTCCCCTCAAGGTCTGCTCGTTCTTTTGATCTGCCTTCTTCATATGGATCCCGCTTTTTCTATGTAGGAATCCTTCGAATTCTCTTAAGAATAGAAAGGAAGGGAGGGAGGAAGTACAATTTTATGATGCATAATTTGCTAAATAGCAAATACATAAATCATTTTTTGACCGAAAGATGCATGTGCTACGCGAATAATATTAAAAGTGTGCTATTCATGTTTTTCAAACAAGAATTTTTAGCATAATATAATAGCAGTTAGAAACTAATAATTTTAATTGAAGTTCAAATATTTTTTTAAACGTTAAATTCGAAATTTATGATTGAAAAAATATAAATTTTAAATAAGCTACTTTCATTTAATTATATATTTAAAAATTTAATAATTTAAAAGATAAAAGACTCGATGTATCCTATTTAATATTTAATATGATATATATTCATTAAACTCTTGTTATATATGATATATATATATCCTATTTAATATTTAATATGATATATATATATATATATATATATATACCCCTCCCCCCTCTTGGTGCCATCCAGATCCTATATCCTGATCCATCCAGATACCTTGAGGATCAAAATGAATAATTACTGAGAATATATGGAAGTGCTTTGAAGGATCAAATCTAAGCCACAAAACTGACTACAAATTTTAAAAGTGATTTTTTTTTGTTTTGACTTGAAAAGGTTACCAAACATTCTCAAACTTTATGGGAACCTTATAAACCCTTTTGGAGGCTATAAATACACATCCCTAAGGGGTCGTTTAATTGGCGCATTCCTGATTTTTATTAATCAATAATTTAGATCACCACTAAAATAGATTATCACTTTACAAATTACCCATAACACTACACTATAGTGTTTGGTAAGAACGAATAACTTAATTGTGTTTTAGATTATCAAACAAAAAATTACTAAAATACCCTTAAAAATATTGAACTTTATTAATATATTATTTTATATAAATAAAAGGATAAAAAAAGTGAGTGTGGACATATAGTGAGTGTGGATATATAAATAAAAGGATAAAAAAATTTATATTATCAATCTCCGTAAAATAATATTAAGAAATTAATAAGATGATGTTGAACAATATTATTTCGTAATAAAATATGAGCATTTTAAAAGTTTGGTTGAAGGGATAATTTTGTCAAAATACATCTCATCCTACTGGTAATTTAAAAAAATACCTCTTATGGGTGACATCTTCATTACCAGTAAGGTGATAATTTAGATTACCAGAGAAGTAAAAATCATCGGTAATCTTTTGGGCCAAATATGGTAATGTGGTGGTCTCTTAGAATTTTAAAATTAAATAACTGATAATCTATCTAGATTATCTCATACAAACGACCCCTAAAGCTTTATTTCACATGCTAGGAATACACTAGAAGCTGAGAAGAATTCATATACTAGGAGCATGCAACATGTGCCTACGAGCCAAAGACGTGAGAGCAACTTGAAGGGCTGCTGAGAATATTTTTGCATCGTACACTTATAATGAAGATTGTCCAGGAGTTCATCGACGTCTAGAAGAGTACTCTCTGTTCTATATATTTTTGGGATGATATTTTTGTAATTTTTAGATAATCTTTCTTTTATAATAGTCTTAATTGCTAGGGCAAACTTCTGAATTTTCTTATATGATTATACTTTTTTTTTGGTACCCCGGAGGGAACCCCGGTATCCAGGGCTACTAGCACGATTATACTTTATTTGATTCTCATGAACATGAACATGATTGTAGAGTTTTAAATGAAGTAGTTGGTTATTAACTATGCAATGTGACCAATCTAATTTATGCAATCCACATCCTATCTTATTGATCCGTTAAGGACTTTTAGATTTGTGGTATGTTAGATTATCCCATTAAGAGTGATTCAACAGTTTAGAAATACATTTCCTTGCATCCTAATCTGAGTTGATTGAGAGTATATCCGTTGAACGGTGCTTCCAGTTTTACAAGGTTAAGGATAGTTGATTTACCCTTAAGGGAGATCATATAGTAAGTGTTCCTAATCTATTTGAGAATTAAGTATGTTGTATCGAAAATTGTCATTTTCATAGCTTATGAATGTCTTTCAGATGATATTTGCTTGATCCAAGTGTTGAGAAATGTTACTTCCTAATTCTTGTTGATGGCACATGCATATGGATATAGTTAGTAGTATCTAAATGTTAAACACTTTGAATTATTTTCTATTGGAAAAAATATCTTTTGATGTATTTGTTGTGCTAAAACTTAGTTTCACCTCCACAACAATTAATTTAAACAATGATAAACATATGCTTTGATCTAACAGTCTCTTCGGAAACCAATATACAAGTGCATACTCCATGCTCATTCAAACAACAACATATTCATATGCTTAACAACTCCACTTTACCATGAAATTTCCCCCGCTACATGTTGTTCAATATTCACATCCCCTTGCAAAATGAACACTGACTCATTAAACACACTCGTAGACATGCCCAAGCATGATGTACTTTAACTTTGTATAGTTTGCGTCTTCATCCGTTGTTCAAACAACTTAGCCTACAACAGTACTTCCTTGCGACATATTTTAAACCATTATACTTAGTACCTTTTCATCATGACAACTGCACCTTATGCACTTTCAAAAATTCACCATTGCCTATGTCCTAAAGTCCAATAGTAAAGATCACACAAAAATATCATATTTTCTTTAATTTAGGTGCATGTCTAACATTAGTTAAAATTATAATTGTACCACTAAAAATACAAATATCCACATTACCAATACCCTTTACTTGCATGCACTATTATCACTTATGAGAATGTTGTCGTCATCCATTTGTTTATAGATGAAAGAAATTTCCTTATTAAGGACATGTAATATGAACATTCTGAATCAAGAATATATTTTTGTTTTTAGTTTGTTTGATATAGACACGAGTGCTTTTATACTCACACACACTCACAAGAACATGAATTGGATGTTTCTATGAAAATTATGTCACCATTGTCTATATTGCCACCTGCCACACTGGCAATGAAAGACAATCCATCTTTCTTATCTTTGAGTTTCCACATCGAACAAATGTTTTTAATGTGCTTCTTTTCTTGCAATTCCACCAAGACATCATGTATTACCTTTTGCCAACAAATTTCTTGACGTCTTGCTTATCTCTCGCAAACAAACGTCATTATCACTTATATTCTTATCGAGAACATTCTTCTATATTTTTTTGAATTTAGTGATGACTTGACATCATCTAAGGTGATATTTGTTTGATTGTATAACATCACACCAACAAATTTTTTACATGATTCTAATAAAGCGAAAAATAACAAGTGTTCTTGATCTTCATTAGAAACCTTCACATCAATATTAAATATATCTCTAATATAATTTAAATAAATTAACATGCACATTCACTAAGTTCTTTGGATTTCATCTTTAATTGAAATAAACATTATGTCAAGACAATCGATTGGTCAATGTGTCTTATTCATACAAAATGTCTTCAACTTCTAACCCGCTAGTGACTTTGAGTCCATATCACATCCTAAGTTGGATTTCTTTTTTCATTTTTTTTTTGTAAATTCAATGATGACTTGATATCATTCAAGGTGATAGTTGTTCTACTTTATAATATCACACCAACAAAATTTTATATGACTCTGATAAAGAACAAAATAATGATAGTGCATGATCCTTACCATCAACCTTCAATATTAAATAGATCTAATATAATTTAAATATATCAATATACTCCCAATCTAAGGTTTGGATTTCATTTTTTGACTTCGGAGTATAGACGATGGGTCAATGTATTATTCGAATGCAATGTCTTCAACTTATGTCATTGAATTTAGGTCAGATAACTCAAGAAAAACTTTGTTTCACAAAACATTCAAAGCCTCTCTTCCACCGACAAGATTGAGGCCAACTTTTTTTCTCCCGTGATTGCTTCATGCAACATGTATCATGATGAACAAATTCTTCAACATATGTTTTATCCGCTACATGCCAAAGTGGTTTGATTCATCAAACTTCATCCTCATCGAATCTTTAACTTAACATCTTTGTAGAAAATTGTTGCAACCTATTTATAAGATCTAACCACCAAGGTGGCCTGGAGAAAGGAAAATGAGGGAAACACCAAGTGGGGCTATTTCGATGATTTGTTTGTTGTTAGTACTTTAAATGAGTTATTTTTGGCTAGGATCCAAAATACCCTTATTTATTTTGGGGGTTTTAAAAAATGGTACAAAGTTTAACCGATGTGAATCCAACTTGTGACTCTTGATCCACCAACCAGGGATGAATCACTGTACCATAATCTCCTATTAATTTGGTGGTGTTAGACTTCGTAGTTAAGTTGAATCGTTTTAAAGTTCATAAGATGCAATTGGATAATAGCAAATTTTAATTGTGACATTAAACTGAGATAAATGAAACAACTAAAAGTGTGATAAACAAGATTTTTGTCCCTGTTATTATCATTAAATATTGAAGAAAAAATTAAGAAATAGAGTGCAATTGAGATATTTAGAAGTGACATACGTTTTAAGGATGGATGACATTTTTTTTTTAAAAGGAAAATTTAACTTAATTAAGCATACGTGATTGTCCCAAGATCACGATACAAAATACAAGCGATGTCCGGAGGAGGATCATCGCCCCACAAAAGATCGACAGAAGTTCCTCTGCCCATTTCCGCCAATCGGTCAGCTGCCATATTTGCTTCTCTAAGGCAGTGATTACATACAAAAAGATCAAAGGAGTTTACAATTTGCAATATATCATTCAAAACATTCCAGAGTCGCCATGGTGTTCGCTCCTTGCCATTGATGATTTGCACTAAATTCTTTGAGTCTAATTCCAATATAATGTTTCGGTATCCCATCTGCTTGGCTCTTCTCACTCCCGCAAGAGCTCCCCAAGCCTCCATCTCCGGTGCCGACATCGCAATGCGTTTAAGCGCACCTGCAGCCAGACAAGTACCCTCATTAGAGCGTATAATGTAGCCTGCTCCCCCTACTTCCCCTGCCTTAATAAAAGACCCGTCCGAGTTAATTTTAACACCTACACCAAACTACAGGGACGGTTGCCAATTTGGATTTAAAGAGTGCATCGTTTCTTAAGCCCCACAGACCCCAAAGTGAGAAAGCAAAAAGTGACTGCAATTTATTTCTGGATACATGAGTGAGAGAAGAGCCCTCTTTAGTCCAATCTCCCAGATGCCATGTGTCCCTGTATTGAAACTTAAAGCCAGCTTGTGACTCAAAACAACTCCAGAGTTCTCGAGCAGTCTCACAACAAAAGAACAGATGTGTGGATGTTTCAGGAAGTAAACCACATAAAGGGCAAAGGGGATTAATCCCAAAGTTTAGTTTTAGCAGAAAATCTTTGGTCGGGAGTCTGTGGTGCAGAAACGCTAAATTAGTAAGATATGAACTCTTTGGGTCAAGTACTTGAACCAGTTGCTCACAACCTAAATATTTGGGCAATAATACTTGTGCATACAACCTATTAATTGGCTGGGCTGAAAATTGGGCCACATATCAATTTTTAGTTAAGAAATTTATACATATAATAATTTATCCAGTAGAACACAGTTGGCATTTTGGAACATCCACATTTATTGTAAAAAGTATCGTCTACATATTGATTATTCATAAAAGGATTGTCAAAAATATCATTGCTGATTTCTGTTTGTATTTTCATTTAATCATTGAAGGAGTTAAATGAAAATACATCATTGATACAATAATATAATTCTGGGTATATTAATCAATTATACATTTTATTCAACATTTTACTGCCACTAATTATGAATGAGCATTTGCGCGTTTGATTAAATTAAATTGTTGATCGAACAAGTTGGTTAACTGAATTCAATCAACTTAAAAAATTTATCCCGGGAACAAATTTCCGTTAACCAAAAATTTTAGTTCTGAAGCACCATTTATTTGTTAAAATAATATAAAAAATGTTGAATTTATATATAAAAAAATTTTAAACAAAAAATGTGTGCGTCAAAATAAATGTAAAATTTTAATGTTATCCGAAATTAGAGTCCAATAAATAGTTGAAAATTAAAAAACATAATTAAACAAAAGAAAATCATAAATTTCCAACCAATGTTTAAAGGAGATAAATTTATTATATAGTGAAAATAACATTGTCTATAAAAAAATAGGTAAAATACTAAAAAGGTACTGATAAGAAAAGAAAAAAAGAACGCAAAATATACAACTTATATAATAATATTTCACCCATTTTTTTTTAAATATTATCTTTTAATTATTGGGCATTTTCAGTTAACTAATCATACTGATCGAATATTTTTTTATTAATAAAAGAATCATCCGTTAATCAAATAGAAATTGAATCAAGATAATAGCAATTAGATAATTAAATCTTTTAGCAATTTCAGCACCTATTAATAACATGAACATTTAATAATGTCACTTAATGACCAATATCAATAGGCAGCTCATTTGTTTTCTTTATAATCAGTTTTTATAATTGAAAGTTTTTCTTACACAAATAATTGAAAGTCTATCTTACGATCTTCCAAGTCGTCCATATATAGTCGATAATCGCCTTCATATATATGAGTCGTTATCAATTTATATAAATAGCGAAAAATTCAATTCAGTAGAACGGTTAAAACTTTTATCAGATTATCAGACGATTGAAAAATTATTCACACTCACTCCCTACCAATAATAATCAGTCATCCTTTTCATATTTAGAGAACTTCATTATTTTGTTAGTGGAGATGAATTCAGTATGTAATATTTCTTTTTTCCAAGGTTATCTTACTCAATTTTTTTTTTGAAAAAAGGGAAAAAAACATTGCAATAATTATACAGAGGCTGCCACAGAGATGAAACATATTTATTGATGGAACGGTGTGGATATATCTTTGCGCGACAAAATCCTACACAATCTTGCCATGTCTTCTTCATTCAGGTGTGGGTCAGAGCTATAGACACGCTTCCTACTCATATAACATATCCAAGATGACAAAGAAACTAATAAACTAATCTCAGATCCACCGGCACCAAAAATTATTTATTTAATCTCACTAAAAATATTATCACAAAGAACACTTTTTATTTTTATACCCACTCGAGATTTGTGTTCAAAATTATTAATATCTGATTAATTCGTAGTTAAAATAAATAGCAAAATAGAATACTCACTGACTAAATTGATGACTCTAAAAATTAAATTCAGAACTGTAATCCTCGTCATTTTTAAAATACATTAATTAGGTGCGTCAACATAATGTGAATTTTCTATGGTAAAAAACAATTTAGCTAACTAAAATAGAAAGACATTTATATAGAGATGGTATATTATTTTTCATAAGATTGATCCAATAATTACTAACTAATTTATCAGTGATTGCGACAATAATTATAGTGTTATCCAGCTATCACAATTTTTTTTTATGTATTTAAGTACGACATTTATTTGTTTATACAATATTTGGAATTATCGAATACTAATTCAACCTATGAAAAGTTTAATCGATGATAAAAGAAAAGTTATGTCCATCGAAACTATGTGCTCAAAATAAAATATCTATTATACAGTACTACAAGTTATGTCTACATTTATACAGATTTTTTACATACAATTCAAACAAATGGTAGAGATCAAGTGCAGCACAAAATTCCTTCCCCGTCGTTCTCGTTACGCGGATCGATCAGCAATTGTCAATCGACTTTTCCATTTCAATAGCCATCACTAACAATAATATCAATTAAGAATTGTGGCAGGGAAAAAAGATTGAAAACAAAAATCTAATTTGCAAAGCATCAATAGTTTTATAGTTTATAACGTCGAAAAAAATGTAGAATAAACTAAGGGTGAGCACTATAAATCGATTAACCAATCTGATTAACTCATAGACCAAAATTTTATCCAATTAATCGAAATGAATTATCTGAATCTTAATAAATTCTATTAAAGAATAAGTACATTAATCAAATTTATTTTGATTATTATAAATAATTAATCAATTTTTTATTTGACAACTGATACTAATTAATAATTAAAAATATTTATATTGCTATATAATTTTATTGTCAAAATTTATTAGAAAATAAAAAAAAAGTGAAACATGCTTTGCTATCTTGAGATGCGATTCAAATATTTTCGAATCATTTTTTAATAATTTAATTTAAGTATCTAATATTAATCACAGATCTAAAATGAAATTATGCTCAATATGCGTGGAACACTCCACACATTCTTACCCTCAATTCATTGTATCTATACTGAATTTACATTTTGTTTGTTTAATTAGATTTTGTAACCGAATTATTTAGTGATTTTTTTTATCTTGAAATTATGTTCAGGTTCAACATTTTTTTTGAAAACATATTCCATTTATTATTTATCATATTTCAAGCTTTTATAAATATTTTTTCTTTGAAATACAACGATGAATTCAAAATTTGTGGTTAACTGATTTCGATTAACCATTTTTTAAAACCAAATAGTGAATAATTTTCTAGACCGATTCCATTAATTAAAAAAAGCTATGGCGACATTTGTTATGAGAAAAGCCAAGGCCCAGCACTTGAATGCCATCAGTATCACTATGTGAGCACTTCTGGTGTACAATATTATTTTTATCTACGAGAATGAGATCTCATCCCCCACGCGGTGCATGGTCCAAGTGGATGTCTGATGAACCACTGGATAGAGATCATGGACTTACTGAAGCAGTTTTGTCCAAATAGCATCCTAATTTCTAGCAACTGATTCAGGTCACTACACAAACTCTTTTATCTCAACAAATAAAATGAAATCAGAAATAAAACTTAAAATTTCTCCCCACACACAAGCGCTCAGAGAGAGAGAGAGAGAGAGAGAGAGAGAGAGAGAGAGAGAGAGAGAGAGAG
>LTAE01015625.1:0-10183 GCA_001647135.1 Pontederia paniculata
TTTTTTTTGAGATGCCTATCTTTCAACTTTTAATCCAAATATCTAGTGTCAATCCTGCAACAACAAATTCAAAACAAAATGTCATAATATAAACACATCTTAAGAGTAAAAGAAAAAAATCTTATAACATGTGCTTCAGGCCCTTCAATCAAGTCTTGAATTTTCATTTGCCTATTATTTTCATCAGTATTGTAAGATTACGCTAGCACATTAAAGTGAAATTGTATAAACAACATGCTTACAGAAAGGGAGTACTCTTAGGCAAAATTTTCTAAAATAAAACATCACACCTTTCTTGATCACATCAGCCTGAAAAACAAAACAAGAATAAATTCAAACCTGCCCAAAAAAATCACGCTTGCCTAAAAAAGCAGCACTCATCTAGCTAATGAATCTGTCAAACATTTATGAATTCAGAGGAATTTTTTTTCTAAAAAAGTTAAGGTAAGAACTGCCTAAAACATCCCACCTTTTTTATCACACCTGCCTAAAAAATAGAATAAGAATAAATTCAATAAATTCACACCTGCCTAAAAAAATCACACCTGCATAAAAAAACTGCAGAACAAGAATAAATCCACACTTGCCTAAAATTGCAGAACAAGAATAAATTCAAATAAATTCACATCTGCCTAAAATAACAAATCTGCCTAAAAAACAAAAGAAGAACAAATTCAAATAGGAAAAGAACTTATTTTCATAACAAAGGAAGAAATAACAGACTAGAATAGAGGTTCCAAGGTGGAGGCCACAGTCGTCCGCTCGTAGTTGTCCAAGCCGGCGTAAGCGATCATCAAGAGTGAAAGAGAGAGAAAAAGGAGGAGAAAAATGGAATCATTTTCTGTGCCCTAAACCTAGGTCGTCCGCTCGTCGTCGTCCAAGGTGGAGACTAACCGCTTGTCGTCGTTCAAGGTGGAGATGCCATTGTTCGTTCGTCATCGCCCAAGCCGTAAGCGAGCGATCATAAGGGTGAAGAGAGAGAAAAAAGAATCGGTTTGTGCCCTAATATCCTTTTACGTCGCCAACCCATTTGAAAAAAAAAAATCAGGACTTAAGCCGGCTCGGTAGAACCGGCTCTGTGCCTTCCGCTCGCAAAAAGGTGGGTTGATGGAGCACCGCAGATCTTCCGATCTGTGGTGCTCCATACCTGTGGAGCTAAATATGCTCCACAGGCTCCTTAAACCGATATCATAAATATAAATGGTTGGTGCTTTTTGTATCTTTATCCAATAAAAAAGTTAAATAACATTTGATGGAAATTAAAAAAAATGTTATTTTTTATACAACAAACCCAGCTGGCACATGCTTTTGTCATGCAAAATTTCTCTTGTGGAAAAAGCCATTACAAAAACACATCTAAAATAACAATTCACATCTCTCAGTTGCAACAAAATAAAATGGCAAAAAAAAAGGGAAGCCTTCTTGTGACTCGTTTCCAGCCATGACAGCCAGAACCAGTCAATTATGGACGGCCGCTTGCTGCTAATAAACTATAATATACTAAACAAACTGTGGACTTCGAAGGCGTTCGTAACGTGTGTTCATCCCCCTTCATCTACTTTCCCCCTTTTGCCAAAATTTTTGTGCAGCAAAATTACTCTGTGTACACTCTGCGTAATCGGCAGCAACTCGGCTGCTCGAAGCGGCGGCGGCCCCTACGCGCCGGCGAGGGATCTCGGCGTGCAGGTGCGCTTGCAGTAGTTGGGAACCCGATCCATGCACTGATACATGGGCGGCTCCACGCTGAGCGGGGACTGCACGCAGTTCTTGCACAGGGGGTGGCAGGCCCTGACCAGGTCGTGGCACTGGCACCGCGGCGGATTCGACTTCGTACACCCTCCGCACCGGTCGCAGCAGAGCCACGGCCTGTGTCTGCTGCCGCTCTTATCTTCTCCACCACCGTAACCTGCTCCCACATCGACAAAACAACAAACACCTTGAGACAACAACCCAAAAAACGAACCGCAGCTGCACAAGAGAAATCGATGCCCTCACCTTTGACCGGGGATCCCGAACGCGGCCGGAACTGTGAGGAAGAGGCGTCGGCGGCGACGAGGAAGCCGAGCACCACCGCCGCTGCTAGAACTTGTCCGATGCGCCCCATGTGTTTGCTGCTGTGTTTTTTCTTACTCCATTATCTCCGCGTCCCCTCTCTTTGTTATATGTGGAGTGGTCGCCTGCCATCCATTGGAGGAAGCGTAGCTGTCGGTGACGCGAATGCGGCACTTTGGAGGTGTCGTTTAGTTGGTGCCGCATGTGGCGATCTTATCCGGGTGAGATAAATAAATCGGTAGCGTCCAAATATCACATGCGCGCCATGTACGCAACGGCGGATCGCCGCTGGTTGTTGGGAGCAGAAGCGTATCAACCGTTTGTTCCCGGTTATAAGCTATCAGCCGATCCATTCAATAACATATTACTAGTTATCAAAATTATTTGAGGTGGAGTGATAAAATTCATTTTTTTCTAAAATAAAAAATACGACACAAATTATTATTTAAATTATTGAGAATATTTTTTAGAGCCTCATTTATAATTAAAGTGTAATTTAGAGCGGCACATAATAATTGAAAGTTACTATTTTTTAAGTTTATTATTATTTTCTGAATGATTTCTCAAATAAAAGATAAAATATTTTTTTTAGATTATTTTGATTAATTTTATACTTGAGATACTTGTATTTTATTTTACGGGTCGACGAAGTTTTATAGCTTAATATCATCATTTATATCTTATATAACTTTTTATAATATATATTTAGATAATATCTTTGTGAATATTTAAATTTAATGAGATTTTAATTAGGTAGAATTATATTGACCTACTCGGTTGATCTTTTTACGTTAAGAATCATTTTTTAATGTTAAAAATATAAATTCTTATATAAATTCTTAGGCCAGACATTTAGGAGTTGATAATTAATTATGTTTGATACTAAAACGAAGATTTTTTGATGTGTTTTTAATAGTAATAACTTTTTGAAAACTCACCTTCCAGACTTTTAATGAACTGAACCAAATATATTTTGTTTTTTTTATTTCTGCGAATGACCAAATAATCCTTTTTCCCATAAAATCAAGAGCGATATTATTGTAGCTCTCTTATATTAAAAAGATACATTAAGTAGCATTTTTTCCGTAAAAAATAGGTGAACGTTATCTGAAATAGTGAATGGGTTTGCTATCCCATATTAATTCCATTTCTTTTAAAAAAAATAATGACATCTTTTGACCGTTTTTGGCGTTGGCATAACTTGATAGGATATATGCTAGTGAGAAGATAAAGATTCCAATGGTGTGCATGTGAATCACACCTTACAAACTCAAAAGTAGTATGTTAAAATATGCCATACATCAATCGGGAAAAAATATATGGATATATAAACTTTATAATATAATATAACCAGATCATGTAATAAGACGAACACTTATTATGTTAATAGTAAAAGTCTTTTATTTCATATATCATACCTATTGAAATTTATTAGTGTTTGTTTGAACTAGAGATATTACTGTTTAAGAGTTAATAAACTCTCCTATCAAAGGAATTACTTATAGTTAACATAATTATTTATTTAAAAAAATATTAGAACTATTTAATATCAAATAAATAATTTAATTAATATAATATTTTTTTATCATATAAATTTAAGTATTAAATATGTATTAAATTTCAATATTCTCTCATTTGATAAGATCATTTATTATAATTAATTTTAAATAGTATTGATATATACTATACACAAAAGGAAATTAATTATGTGAATCACGGAGATAGGTCCTTTATCGAATAAACAATACTTTTCATTTATAACAATATAATTTTAGTTTCTTTTAAAAATTTCAAATGTGATAATTGATATTCTATATGAATAAATCAAATGCTTATTCTAGATTTTCCAATAAAATGTGTCATTCTCATAATGCATGCACATCAAATAAGAGAGAAATACATAATAATAAAAAATCATTAAATATATTGTAGTATAACACCTTATGTCATAAGTGACATAATTGAACAACTCACATGAATTATGATTCTTTAATAATAATGACATGTCATTCTTTAAATAATTCACGATATATGTTCAATATATATATTTTATATATGAACATTTACATTTAACGAGATCTTTTAATTTAATATCCCAAAAATAAAATGACAAAATTTTCAATAAAATATGATATCACCTCATAATAAAGCATATTTACTTTAACATATAAGTATGAACTTATTTTCTCTTAATATCATTTGTTCCTGAAACATACTTTTACTAATAAGTATTACACGTGGTGAACTATTTTCTTTATTTATAGAAATTGTTTCACTTCATATAATACCAATATATCAATGAAAGTTAAAATACCATTAATATCAAAATGTTGATTTTGCTCCCACTAACTTCATCACATGTAAGGTGATCAACATTATAGAAACCAAATGAACAAATCACAATTAAAATAAAAAATATAAGTCATTTTCTTTATATTTTACAAAAGTTATAAAATTATGCACATATGTTAAGCAGATTAAAAAAAATGCATACACATAAGTTATATTTGTCAATGCAATTCATATCAAAACACTATGTGTCATTAAAATATCTCTTTGGGCAAAATTTTAACACACAATTATTTTATATTAAATTATATACATGAAATTATGTGTCACTAAAATTTACTTGTGGGCAAAGATTTAAATACATCATTATTTTATGCTTTAATTTTTAGTAGAAGAAATAAACAATAGTAATTGTCCATCCTATTTAAATATAAAAGCACAATTAACATCGATATGGGGTAAAGTTAATATATCTTCTATGTTCAGTTAAAATTTGATGTCATATTCTAAATATCATTTACATAATCATAAATTATATAATAAAATAATTAAAAATGTTGGCTACTCCTTAGTTATACAAATATACCAAATCATAAATATATGTTGTTTGATTATGTTAATCACATAACATCATAATAAAATATGTTAAAACATGCAAATCTTATGCATCACATAAATTAATAATTAATTTATGATGTAAAAGATGTTTTAACTTACATTAAAGCAACCTTTGCTATCTGGAAAAAAAATAAAATTTTCATAATGACTATTAAATAGTCAAGCTAAATAATTATAAAATTAAATTCAATCATTTTGTTTATTACATGTAAACTCAAAATAATATAATTTCACAAAGTCATATTTTTTTAAAAAAATTCTCAATAAACTCAATCATAACTTATAAAAACTTTATGATAAGTCATTGTAATAAGGTATCCAAATACATTTTTAAAGCAAATTAAAAGATATGTGTTAAGTTTTGATATACAGTGGTGCATGCACTTAATATTTTTGTATTTTATTTTTTCAAAATAGAAAATTTGCCTTATCAAATAAGTATAATAATTCGTACATTTGACATAAAGCAAACTCATATGATTATGAAAATAATAATGTGTAAAATCGTAATATAACTTTTCTTTCAAATCATCGTTTGCATGACCAAAAAAGTAATATGAGTGTCAAATAAACAATATGTAGTCTCAAAAAATATTTTTCCAAAGAAAAAAATTTTGCATCCTCAAGAAAGTATGACAAATTCATATTTTTGATAAATTCAAAATAATATACGTATAAGAAAAATATTATTTCACACCATATAATAACATATGATAACCAGCGCGAGACTAACAATAACTAATTCACATTAATCACATAATCTATTAAAATGACGAAAAAATCATCTTAAATGACTAATAGCAAACAATAGTCATAAGTATGATAATTTAATAATATAGACATGACATCTTCCAAAAGTAATTTTTTTGCAAAATCATAAAGTACGATGAAATTCATACTTTGATAAATGCAAAAGAATATACTTTTAAAAAATAAACGTATAGTCTCATACAATTAGACAATACATGGACAATATCTTAAAAAAAGTAATAATTTTACAATATCATATAAGTATGATAAAATTCATACTAAAAGTAATAATTTTACAATATCATATATGTATGATAAAATTCATACTTTTAATAAACACAAAAGAATATAATTCTAAGAAATGTAAAATATAGTCTCATTTAACACAAGATAAGCAATAAGTCTATAATAATTTATAAACCTTAAAACATTGCTAACAAAGTGTCATTTCATATAATAAATCACATATTTTCATAATACGCACTATATGTGCATATACAATAATAAAAAATAGAAGATGAACAAAAACAAAATGCTAGGCAAAGATATAGTGGTTCTAATACCACATATTAGAATAAATACACATAAATCTTATAATATAATACAATGGAAGCATAAAAATAGGATGAGCACTTAAGTATTTAACTATAACCTAAAGACATAATGTGTTATAGCAAATATCTTTTAATTCATAGGTCACACAATATGATAAAACATATTAGTGTTAGCTTGAACTAAGGATCTTGCCCTTTAAGAATATTTATATACTTCCTCGAATCAAGAAAGTTACTTATGTACGTAGTTAATATAATTATTCATTTAGAAGTTATAACTTATAAGAACTATTTAATATCATATAAATAATTTAATTAATATAATAAATTCTGATCATATGAATTTAAATATTAAATATGTATTAAATTCCAACATAATACTATCTCCAACTTTAGTTTTAAAGACATTACATTTTATACATACTATTTTTTTAGAAATGATAAATTATTATCACTTAGGTTATTTCAACTAACACTCCATTAATTATATTTTTTATATTTAATTTTAAACTATAAATTTATTAATTTTAGTTTTTGAACTTATTTTGATTTGCCAATCTAGTCATTTCTGTAGATTTCAACCAAATTTTGTTAAACTAATTTTTCAATAATTATGAAATATCATTCTTGCTCTTAACTTTAATATAATGAAAAAAAACTTTACAATAAAAATGAAGTAAGGATAGAAATATTATTTAATAATAATTTTTAATAATTATAAAATATCTTGTTCAACTTGTTATTTTAAATTTATATAATATCTAAAAGGAAAAAGTAACATTTTTTTATTTCATAATTAATATAAAATAAATTTAACAGAATTTGGATGGAGTAACGAAAATACTTGATTGACAAATCGATATAAGCTCAAAGATTAAAATTGATAAATTTATAATTTAAAATTATATATAAAAAAGTTATGATTGATGAGGCAGAAATAATAATTATTAACTAATCAATTATTAATAGTTGAATGGAGAATCAATTGTGATTTTTTCCTATTAATTTGGTGAGATATTTTACCGACTAATTTGAAGATGTCATATGACAACATTGTGCGGAATGCGTGGATTTTTCAAAGTTAGGTCGAATTCAATAGCTTCAATTCAAATCCTACACATTTCTATGGATTTATTTTGGAATATTTGAAAATTTCCTATTCCTTTTTCATGATGCGCAATTGGTGGTAGAAGTTTATTAAATGCTAATAATAAAAATTCATACATGCAAATTGACCCGCTCAGAAGAAACTATTGAGTAAATTATATAAAAGCCTAAAGTTTTCATATTTGCTACACATCTAATTTATAATTTTATTTTTTTTTATCTAAAACACCATCTACGAATCTTCGTTGTATTTTTTTAGACAATAGTTAAATTTTAACTTAATGATTATCAAGTGAATAAGTGACATGTCACCCAAAGTTTACTTCAGTACTTAATATTTTTTTCATTTCATCTACGTGTTATTAAAATCGACCAAAGTTTATATTATGTCTTAAAATTAATATTATTTAACTATTTCATAACATTTTATATAACACCCCCGATTCCATTCAAGATATTGTTTGCTTTGCGCTCAATGACCCACACGAATTTAAAATGCGTCTTGAATGGTAAGAGAGGATATTACATATAAGCTCATGACCACCTTCGTATTTTGTCCATGTGAGACTAATTTTCACTCTCATCATCATCTTGGGACCTTATAATCTTCCCCCCTTCAGGACTCAACATCCTCATTGAGTCGACCCACATGGTTCAAGTGAGCACGCGAGATTGGCTCTGATACCTTAACTGTAACGCCCCCAAAAGATCACCCCGTCACGCGGTAGAACGCCCTCCTAGGGTGACTACACATCATACATAATATTGACTTAAAGGTTGACTAGCAAGACTTGGTCAACAAAATGCGGAAGAATTAAAAACTTTAATTATCTAAAACTCTTTCTATAACATAAAGAAAAATATGCGGAAGTCTTACATCAGTAAATATCTCAAAAGTCTAATTAGAACAAAGACTGTGACAACTGGATAGAAAAATACTAAATGAGACACCATCACTAAAGACCATAAGACATGTGCAAAGCCAGCCACCACGAGCATCAGTCATCGCATGCACCACTAGCATCCTGAAACTGCAGACTACTCACCTGCAGGATCTAATACAGGGAAGATAAGTATCCATGAGCTATGAAGCCCAGTATGTAAGGCAATTAATAGATAAACATGACATGATAAATAAAAGCAATAGAAATAAGCTAATGATAAAATAAAAAAATCAATTATTCCTTTCTTTAGCTTCTTTATATTTTTTATCTTTTACTTTCATCATCTTAAGCTTAACATAACATCATCTTTCATATCTTAAGATCTTTTCATAACTTGACATCTTAACATCTTGGCATAAAGAGTGAACTTTGATGATAGTCAAAAATCAATCACCCTGATTATACTCAACATAAAGAGTGAACTATGGCTATGGCCAAACATCAATCACTCTACATCATCTTATCTTACTTATCATACTTCATCTTATCATATTTCCTTGAACATCAACCATCATTAATCAATAAGCATCATCAATAATCCTAATCCTCTAATGCAATATGTCAATGCAATATTTAGACCAAGTTATTATCTTTAATTTCTTTGTCTTATCTCATTAGTGTCTTTGAAATGACTTTGAGGGTGCTTTGGTGACTTTGAATTGCTCATGAGTCTTGCATAGGTCAATGAGGGTGCACAAGCCATGACCAACATAAAAACTTAACGATATATGTCGACCTCATTTAATTTAGGTGAAGCATGGGGATCCTTTATCTTGTCCACATAATTAATCCTTAATATTCATAAGACAAGATAAAACATCTTTTCAATACTTAACATTTCTTTAAATCTTATCATCCATGACTTTCCATAACGGCCCGTGAAAAAATGTCACAGTCGTGACAATAGGCTTCACGGCCCGTGATGAACATATCACGACCGTTACGACCTTCATACCGTCCATGTCGTCTTTCATCACGGTCCGTTATTAAACATCACGGCCCGTGATGTTCTCTTCGTGACAACTGAGTTAGCGGCGCGACTTACCACCGTTGCGTGCTTCGTTCGTCCTTCACGGCCCGTAACATAGCGTCACGGCTCGTAAGTTCACAACGTCGAGCATCAGGATCCTTCAGTGCAACCACGAGCGTCGATCATCACGACCCGAAATCTTCATCACGGTTGTCACTTCGTCCCGTTATTTCACGACCCGTAATATTTCATAACGACCCGTAAGGTGTTCGTGAAAACTCGGCGTCAGCGCTCCATTGTTCGCAACGTCCGTAGGCATCACACTCCCCGGTGAAGCATCTTCACGGTCGTGAGGCGACCATCACGGCCCGTGACCTTAGGTTCACGGTCATAAATCCATATACGATATGTGACATTCTCAGCATCACGGCGCGTCTTCGACACATGCTTCTCGGTCACGGCCCGTGAAGCCTCTCACGGTCCGTGACTGGGCACTTAACGACCCGTGATGCCCTATCACGGCCCGTGACGGGACGTCGTCTGGCTAACCTTCGCGTCGAACCGTGCCATTGCCGTCACGATCGTGAAACCCTGTTTCACGATCGTAACGTCGCAGAAAGACTATTTTCGTTATTTTTGCAGAATTAACTTATATTTTTGCAGGATTAATTCTAAGTATTTCTAGGGTTAAAATTCTACTCTTAACAATTCTTATTAAGAGGAACCCTAACATACAATTATTTTATTCATCTAGACATTTGAACAGGGATCAAATAATTTAATTAAACATCTTAATCATTATATCTAGCATGAACCCTAGCATGCAATTTAAATATCATAACAACCTATTTATTGGGATCCGTCTGTTTACATACCGAATCCTGTAGGGTTGTTCTTCG
>LTAE01015627.1:0-10181 GCA_001647135.1 Pontederia paniculata
TTTGTTTGCTGTGTTTGTTCTTCTTTCTACTCTCTTCTCTCTATTTGTGTTTATATTCATATATGTTTGCTTCCGCTAACACAACATCAAGAGAACTAAGTTAAAAAGAACATAAGATTTTTAATATACCAATTCACCCCCTCTTGGTGCCATTCTAGATCCTACACCTCACCCACGCGAGCTGTCGCTCGACACTGTGAGGGCCTCACACCTCCACGAGAGGGACACCTCACTCACGTGAGTCGTCGCTCGACACTGTGAGGGCCTCTCATCACCATGTACTATATCAATCAACATAAGTAAGGATCACCTCACCCACGTAAGTCGTAGCTCGACATTGTGAGGGCCTCTCGTCACCATACACCATCTCAATCACTACTCATCATCACCTCGCTCCAACACGAGTTAACGTGCATGTGCTAATGCATATGCATGATGTATCATGATATTATTATGAAAATAATTCATATTTGCATATGTCGATTTTCATACAAGATTCATAATCAACATGCAATCATACATCCGAAAATAAAATCCGAGATAAGATAATAATATCACAATATCTGAATCCATGAAAATCACATAACGAAAAATCCATATCAAAACATTGAAAAACCAAACGCCACATATCATAACAATAGCTCAAACAACAATCACATCATTAATTCACATAATCAATCATATGAGCTAAAAAAATGATTTACTGAACCACTAACGGTGTGGTCATATATAAGATTGTGAAATCCACTCATCTCGACTACTTTCGACCTCTTTGGTCTCCCGCGTCCTAGCAATTCAACGATAAGAGAATCTAATCCAAATAAACAATTAAATTACATCAGTGCCTACTTTTATATGGTCATATAATTAAATTACACATTCCTGAGTTCGTATTGCAACCGACTCTATCATATAACACTATATTTATTATTTATGATTTTCGAATTTGATTTAATAAATAATAGGATGTAAATTTACAAATTTTGAGGTTACTTATATCTTTAATTAAATCCCAGTCATTATAAACTTTTATTATCAAGTCGATCATCCTTATAATCACTATCCAATCTACTAACATTTATAACTCATGATAACCTCCTATTTTTACTTACATATTTTCCATCTTTACACATAAGTTGAACCTATAAATTTGTCTTTAAATCAACAAGGTTCACTTCAGAGATTAACCACTAGTCTTCATACATTCAATTAAATATTCATAATGGTTACCTACTGATATAATATATATTACATGTAAGAAACATCTAGTCTCGCTCAATTGTTCTTTAACTTTAACTCCATCCTACTCCCTAATAAAACAATGAAGTCAAGACACATAGAAGTACGTGTCACATACAAAATTCTAATACTCATATACATCTTACACATGGACTCCTCACATAATACCATGTAACAAGTCCTAAATAATCCACTAACTTTTCATTATTATTTATTCATGTTTTACAACTTGATTACTAATGTACATGGACTAACCATTCAAGAGCATCCATACTCTAATTAATTATTAAATCATCATTTCTTATAATTTGATGTAATTAGCACCATGCTGCCGACGCCAATCCCACCCGTGCCTGCCATCACACCAAATTTATTTATTTCTGTGTTTGCTAATTATCTCATTAATTAAGTAATTAGCACTTGACACGAATACCGTACAAAAAGAATCTAATTATTCAATAACGTACCCGCATAATCACACCATTAAATCCACCATATGGCCTCCTAAAAGTAAAAATATGGATTAATGTTAATATGAATTAGCTATGCTAATTAATATTGCCATTAGCCCTTTAAACAGATGATGTTTGCTTCCATTATTATACTCCTATATGATTAACTTATATATACGTATGTGCATTTGTGGAGTTCGGCTATGTGTTCACCTAAGGAAACAATGGATGTCTGTAGTGTCTTCCTCCTCCGATTGTACTACCTCCAGAAATCACTAGATAATTTAGGTGCTCACCGAAAAACGAATGGCGAACTACCTCGTCGAGGTCATATTCCTCATTGGGACGCCGACATCGATGCGCGACTCAAAACCGTGCAGTCTCCACGAAGTCCGCCAATGCCAACACTGATGTGATCGCCTCGTCAAGGTCGTCCGCGCCAAACCTCCCGATGGTCGGATCGGGGCCGGAGGCGTCGCCGTCAGTGATGCCCTAGTAGCACCGGCTAGTGCGGAGTCACGCGAGAGAAGAAAGGAGCGATGGGAAGGTACTGTAGCAGTGTTAGAAAAAAGAATAATCCGGTGCTCTTTATATAATTTTCATCGGACACGTGTCGCACATCAAGCGGTCCAATTGGATATTTTTTTTCTTATTAAAAGTCTAAAATGCCCTTATTACTTTGAAAATTTTCAAAGAGTGTCATTGGGCTATATTTAGAGTGGACTTACAAGTCACGTGTGCCGTCAAGCCACCACTTCTGAAATCCTTTGATTCGCCCAACAATTCTTCCTTCCTATGCTCCAGTTCTATCTATCGTCCATTTCAGATAACTTTCTCTAGTTTTTTTTATTATTATCCTTTTAATTTAAGATATTATTTGGTTAGAAGTGAAAGGATAATAAATGTGGGGAAGAGAAACGAGGTTAATAATTTAATCTTGTTTAGTTGCATTTTAACGAAGAAAAATGAAAAGGAATGTCTCATTCATTTATCTTCATTCTCCTCCAAAAGTCTATTTTTCTTTCAACCCCAAATTAAAATGTAAATGAGGGAAAAAATATTTAAATTACACTTTTAACTTTAATCATATGTAATTAAATATATAAATATATACATTAGGATATATTCGTCCAATAAAAATTATAATTTTCTTTTCTTTCCTTTAATTATGTCATCCAAATAAGATTAAGGTCGTGTTGGGAATGTCGAAAAAGTTCAGTAACAAGTGTTACATTATCTCTATTTCAGTTGATAGTAAAATTCTATATTTGGGTGTTTGGATAGCTTTTTTACCGAGTAAAAAACCAAAGTTTTTGGCCTATTACATCGTAAAAAATATTTGATCAGACCTCCGTTTTGTATATTTTTGGAGATGCGCCATGTTGCATAGAAATGGTCTTTACCCATAAGAAAAAAAGTGAACACTTGTGAGGCACATGATTTTATTATTCTTAGTTTTTTTTTTATATTTCATATCCAAACACCATCTTGAAAATATTGCATGAGTTACCAATACAAAAGTAAAAGTGCAATATGATGTATTTTAAAACTTTATATACAAATTCTTGTAACACCCAAACGAGGCCTAATTCTTTCCCCTCCATATTCTTCCATTTTCTTTCCCTAGTTTTCCTCCCCATCCATTACTTTCCCTTCCCTTTAATGATTATTGAACCAAATAGACCCTAAGATTTTTTTGATTTGTAGTACAATGTTTTACTTATGATTATTTCTTAAATAATAAGTTGATACAAGCATTTTTTGGTCAAGGTCTAGGATCCGTCGATATCCAGGGGTACTAGCAGACTAATCTGATCTCAGACGAGCATGGCAAAGATAAATCTTGATTAAGATGACGCATATGAGACAACCATCGTTGTTTGCTTGATACAATAATTTGATGTTGTTAATTGTTATTGTTATTTTTTTTCCTTTTTGTCTTCTCAGAATAAGATTTATAAAAGCTCTATACATGCGTTATCTACCATGATTCTATTCCATAGGTTATCTAAAAGAAACTCGTCACTCTCTGATGCCTTGGCTGAAGCTACAAATGTTGAAAAAGTTTGCAAAATATGATGTTTACTTAATAAAGTGTTTTGTGCTTAAAGGCAAAACATTGTGGCATGTTTTCTCTTGTGTCTTGATCACGTAGAATTGTTGGGAAACGTATAAAGTTTATTTTTTATGGTTCTAAATTTCTAACCATTGCAAATTTGATCGTGCAATTACTTGCAGTATTAGGAAAGAGCTCCAGAATTCGACTTCTACAAAGAATGGGTGCATATATGTGCAACCATGAATCCTTTGTGGGGAGGAATAGTTTTCGTCGGAAGCGAAGAAATTGAAGGTGTAAAAGGTGATGAAATCTAAGTAAAAAGAAGAAGAAGTCTTGTTATTTGTACTTCAATAGTTGAATGCAAAGCTTTCGTGCTTATGTGTCAAGGGATGAGAAGAGAATGAGTTGTTTATGTATGAAGAAATGATGTAGACGGAACGCGAGAGGTTGTGGAAGTGGGCTGGGCTATCGAATTGCGGTCCACTTGATGACCTTTCCCTTGTATTATATTTGGAAAAAAATGAGGACATACAACAAGGGTCATGCATAGGGGCATGCGCATGGGCATCACCCTAGGTGCAACGCCCACTGACGTACGCAACCACCAGCAAGTGCGAGCACCTGCAGGCACCATCAACAAATGTTGGCGGCCATGCCAGGGGTGGGCGCGCATTGCCTCAGCATGTGAGATGCCCTGAAGATGACCATTTTTTATGGAGCTTGGCATTGGCTATTAGTTCGCAAAAAAAAGAGATTATTAATCCTTGTTCATTGTGCTGCTAAGGTGCCAAAACCTAGTTTGAATGTCAGGAGAGTCCTAAACCTAGACTTCTATACCATAAATGTGTGGCGATTACTCGGGCTTTTCACATGGACCATTCATTACACTACTCTAGGATGTCAGGAGAGTCCTAAACCTAGACTTCTATACCATAAATGTGTGGCGATTACTCGGGCTTTTCACATGGACCATTCATTACACTACTCTAGGATGTCAGGAGAGTCCTAAACCTAGACTTCTATACCATAAAGGTAATGGACCTCAAAAGTAACCCTCACCATGTTGCAAAGACTACTTCTTGAAGGACTACTCTATACATTGACTTCACTTGAACATTGATATGTGGGTCAAATAAAATGACACATTAGCAATACTAATGCAACACATTGAAAAAGAGAAAAAAGATCTAACAAATATCATAATACCAATGGCTAGAGGTTAAGAGACCATACAAAATATTTCAAACGTGGAAGTCTTAATGATTCAAAGGAAAACACATGAATCTCATAATTTGTTGAATGTGATAGTTCCATTCTTATTACAAATTAAACTCAAACTAAAAGAGTAAAGATCTACTATAAAAGAGTCCTCTAAGTCCATGTGCAAGTAATCGCCTGGGCATTGTTGTTGCACACCATCAAGCCATCCATCAATGACCTATACTTGCAGGAATCAAATATAGGGGAGATAATTCTTTCGTGGCTATGAAGCCCAAATGTGTGATAAACAATATAATAACAATGGAAATGAACTTCATGTTAGAACAATAGAATATTGGAGAAAATGAATATAATGGCATTCGATGATAATAAATAAATAATTCAATAAGATTCATAAAGACCATGAATCAAAGATCAATATCAACACCTTGACTCATTTGTCAATCTAGATGTAACTTAATAAGGTTCGATAGTAGTTAATTACTATTCGATAGTCCAATGTACTATGATGGTTTCATGCAATTGAATAGTTCAACGATGCAAAGTAATTCAATGGTTTCAATGATTCAATGTAAGTCGATCGATGTTGCTTTAAAACATTATTTTATTCAATGTAAGTTACTTTTCATTTTTTTCATATTTTATTATATTAGGAAAAACTCTTCAATTTTTATAGGGTTCAACATGCAAACAATACAACTTAATACCAATGGTCTATGGGGGATCTAGCTACGACAAGTGCCCTCTTTAGGGAATGACGGATGACTCACTTGGGTGAAATCCTTGTTGACGGATAATGGTGCGAATCGTGCGTTAAGGTAGAAAATGACCTTGGGCTTGAAACATGAATAGGGCATGCAAATGGTGTCAAGTTCAATAAAATTGACTTCACTTCAAATATTAAAATTTATAAAACCTATCACACTCCTCTTACCGCAAGTATACGACAATAGTCGAGTATTTAAGATATTGATCCACAGGGAAAATTTTGATTTCGAACATCTGCTCCCACTTTTCCTCAATCAGGCCCGAATCCAGGGCTTGCTATCGGAGATTCAAGCCCAATCCAAAAAGGAGTAAGGAATAATGAATTGAAAGTAAAAATAAGTTTTTCAGAATTTAAAAGAGATAAATCTACTTGTGGGAGGACACCAAAACCTTGGGTTCACCTCTGAATCTAATATATTGGCTCTTTGACATGAATATCTGAAAATTAGCCAAGACCCTTGCAACCATGTGTCAAGGCAATCCCACTCTCGTGGTGACTGCTCTACCCTTCACCTTCCCACTCTCGTGGTGAAGGCTCAAGGCTTGACCAAGCACAATTTGGCCATAGTGTCCCTCTCTCTCTCTAAGAGGAGGAGAGTTAACCATCTTGATTCTCGATAAAAGACTCAAGCCCTGACACCCAAGTTGTAAAGGGATACCGCCTCTCAGCGCTCACTAACCTCTTTTCCAAGGGTGATCTAAGGGCACAGTTAGAGTATTCTCTTAAGTCGGAGTAAACACACTCTCGTGGCGGATATCAAATCAGCACGCCCCCACTCTCATGGCGAATGCTTGAGATCCCTATTAACGGATTAGTTCCCAAGTCGATAGCAAGTCCCTCTCAGGGTCAAGGTCGTAACTTGGTTCTCTTCTCTTTCCAAGTCCATAAATCAATTCAAGACTTTGTAGCTACTCACTCCAAGTCAGACTTCGTGGGAAGGGGTCAACTCTCAACTAACCCCTATCTAGAAGGCAAGCCCTGGACTAAGATTTCCCCAAACTTCATCACTAACCTCTCGACTCACTGTGTGAAGGTGACAACACTATGAAGCCCTTACGAAGAATGTGCAGTTAGGTGAGATCAAACGAACTAGCAAGAAATTACAAAAAATACATAAACCATCATTCATAATCTAGAACGCGAGATCAAGTAGGCTATTATCATGAAAACCAAAAGAGTTAAGTGGAATAGATTAAAAACAGAGGATTCCTCGAGATTCTGACAATAGAGTTTAGCAGGACATCCTCGGGTCAGAATACATAAGTTCAAAACATAAAGTGTCCAACATTATTTTTGCCAGAAATTAAAGTAGGCGCAAAAGAAAAGTAATCCGGTGTTGTCTCCCTCCCCCTTTTCGTGTCATGTGTCTTCTCCTTTTAAAGTCTTTAGCCTTTTGTTCCCCAAGTTATGCTCTTAGCTGGCAGTTAACTTCCAAATCTGTCTCCTAAAATCTCGGCCTGGACTGTTAAGGTAGGTAAGATCTCGACTATTATGGCATGTAAAATATTAATCTGAGCTATTATGGCAATAAGATCTTGGTTGTTATGTCAGGTAAGCCCTTGCTCCGCAAAAATCCGCCTAAATCTTTGGGCTCGCTGTTAGTCCCGAAAATAGCTGTAATAAAATAAGAAAGAATTCAAATTTTAAATATTTAAGGCGCACAAAATAAGAAGGTTATTTATAATTCCTCTCAAATCAGGCCAAAGTCTCATAATTCAAATATTAATGTGCTAAATCTTTTAAATATGGAAATGAATAAAAATCAAGCAAATATTATTTCCAATCATACTTACTTTTGAGAGTTTGGGTTTGCCTTTTGGGTATAAATTTTCTTGTCATTAGATAATAATAATGAACAATATATGGTGCACTAGGTATACCATGACAACCCTCAATTTTCATCTTTTATCTTGTAACGTATTTATGCTTTTGCGGTTCAATGGAATGAGAGTCATGATGGATCTAGACTAGAAATATTTACTAACAATATCGTGTGACTACGTAAATGTATATGAAAGAATCTTAATGTATAGGAAGGGTCAAATTGCATATTCGTTGAGATTCAACTTCATGGTGATTATGTATTGATCTTAACCCATCTCCAAAGAACTTTACATTTTTGGACTTACTTGATAGGACATAAAGGCCGTGAAGAAATGGTGAATATTCACTTTTAGTAGTACCAATACGATCGTATTGAATAAGTGCATCTGCAAATGAATCAACCTGACAAGACTTCGATCTACTTGTATTGATGGGTATGGTCATATCGGCTAATGGGCATTTACACTGACATCTACATGATGGAATTTTGATCGGACCATGGACGATGCCAACACCAAATGAGATACATGGACCGTGTCCAAAGCCACAATTCGTCCTTGAAAATGGGTCACGTGCCTTTTGAACACAGGTGACGATCTTAGACTACAGGAGGATGATATGAAATGGACTGTGTTGCCCATTGATGTGGGTCATGTTCCCTAACAACTCTGAAACACAAAATGGATCAATCAACAAACCTCATTGCCTGAAATGGGTAATGGAATGTGAACCAGGTGACCCTAAATCGGTCGCGTGAATATTGAACTGCAAGAGTCATGACGTGGACCATGTCCTTTTGCTACACCTGTAGTGTCCTTTCCCTACACTGGTTGTGTCCTCTCACTTGTGGACCATGTGGTTGCAACTAGGAAAAATGGGTCTTGTTCTGTTTGATGCGGACCGTGTTTTCCCTGCGACTGATAGATAGGGATATTTTGATGTTTATTGACCTATATATTGTTTGATTAAATGATAATTGCATGATTCATAACCTAGAGAAGCGATTATGCGAAAAATTACTATGTTTTAAAATGAATGTTGCATGTGATTGAATTTACTTGTGAAGGGTATGAGTTGGTTCCCGACAAATTGTTAATGACCAATTCCTTCAGAGGACGATGGTTCCTTCGATGACTAGACCAGTTCCTTTGGGGACTAAGGATTCCTCAATAAACTAGTGTTCATGTATCTTATGTAGGATCTGGATGACACCAACAAGGGGGGTGAATTGGTGTGTTAAAAATCTTACTCTCTTTTACTTAGTTTAGATGAGTTATCAGCGGAAGCTTGTAAATGCAAACGCAAACAAAACAGAGAGAAGAGAGTAGAGAGAAAGCAAACAGCACAAACAAACACCAAGTTTGTTGACGAGGTNAATAATAATGAACAATATATGGTGCACTAGGTATACCATGACAACCCTCAATTTTCATCTTTTATCTTGTAACGTATTTATGCTTTTGCGGTTCAATGGAATGAGAGTCATGATGGATCTAGACTAGAAATATTTACTAACAATATCGTGTGACTACGTAAATGTATATGAAAGAATCTTAATGTATAGGAAGGGTCAAATTGCATATTCGTTGAGATTCAACTTCATGGTGATTATGTATTGATCTTAACCCATCTCCAAAGAACTTTACATTTTTGGACTTACTTGATAGGACATAAAGGCCGTGAAGAAATGGTGAATATTCACTTTTAGTAGTACCAATACGATCGTATTGAATAAGTGCATCTGCAAATGAATCAACCTGACAAGACTTCGATCTACTTGTATTGATGGGTATGGTCATATCGGCTAATGGGCATTTACACTGACATCTACATGATGGAATTTTGATCGGACCATGGACGATGCCAACACCAAATGAGATACATGGACCGTGTCCAAAGCCACAATTCGTCCTTGAAAATGGGTCACGTGCCTTTTGAACACAGGTGACGATCTTAGACTACAGGAGGATGATATGAAATGGACTGTGTTGCCCATTGATGTGGGTCATGTTCCCTAACAACTCTGAAACACAAAATGGATCAATCAACAAACCTCATTGCCTGAAATGGGTAATGGAATGTGAACCAGGTGACCCTAAATCGGTCGCGTGAATATTGAACTGCAAGAGTCATGACGTGGACCATGTCCTTTTGCTACACCTGTAGTGTCCTTTCCCTACACTGGTTGTGTCCTCTCACTTGTGGACCATGTGGTTGCAACTAGGAAAAATGGGTCTTGTTCTGTTTGATGCGGACCGTGTTTTCCCTGCGACTGATAGATAGGGATATTTTGATGTTTATTGACCTATATATTGTTTGATTAAATGATAATTGCATGATTCATAACCTAGAGAAGCGATTATGCGAAAAATTACTATGTTTTAAAATGAATGTTGCATGTGATTGAATTTACTTGTGAAGGGTATGAGTTGGTTCCCGACAAATTGTTAATGACCAATTCCTTCAGAGGACGATGGTTCCTTCGATGACTAGACCAGTTCCTTTGGGGACTAAGGATTCCTCAATAAACTAGTGTTCATGTATCTTATGTAGGATCTGGATGACACCAACAAGGGGGGTGAATTGGTGTGTTAAAAATCTTACTCTCTTTTACTTA
>LTAE01015631.1:0-10179 GCA_001647135.1 Pontederia paniculata
CCCCCTCTTGGTGCCATTCTAGATCCTACAGACATAAGTAAAGTTGATTAACAAATATGTTGATGAATAATATCTAAAGAAATGTTTGTTTACATAATTATATTGGATTAAGTCCTAAGGGATTAATGATGAAATGAGATTCCATGTATATAATTGATATTCATCCTATATACTTTATATGTATGTATGTATGTATGTATGTATGTATGTATGTATGTATGTATGTATGTATGTATGAGGTGTTAATAAAATCCAATCAAATGTTGGCTAAGTTTACGATCAATTGATTTGCTTGGACACAGGAGATTCGGCGAGGTCGAGCGTAGCCGAGGTGAGTGGAGTTACCATAAACCTATATTAATGCCACATTGTAATGATTCAATTAATCATTTTTTAACTCAAATGGGTTAGTTATATTAATAAATGATGTGATTGTCTTTTGAGCTAATGTTATGATCTGTGGGATTTAACTTTTTGATATTTTCCGTATGAATTTCATGTGTTTGATTCTTTAGAATTTATGGACGATGTTTACATAGTTTTTGAGGTGTGAAAACTCTTATATTATGTGCCAAAACTTTTGGATGTTTATTAAGTTCTAATTTTGAGAACTATTTTGATATGTATACTTCATGCATGTGTATTAGAACTTGTTGATCAAGAGCATAACACTCAATGATTTTGATGACCACAAACTTAATGGACATATTGGTTCTAACATTTTTTTGAGGAGCAACAAATGATATAGTCTCAAAGAAATGCATAAAGTCAGCATGCATCAATATTAGTCAAGTCAAAATGAAGAAAGAGACAACCGAAAGTCAATGAAAGTATCAAAGCAGACGACCAAAACATTCCAAGTATATTGAAGAAGTTTCAGACGACCGAAATTGAAAACCTATTGCCCGAAAATCATGCCGAAGCGATCAGCTAGTGAACATCAAAGTTTTGGACGACCGAAACTTAAAACCACAAAAATCATGCCGAAGAGATTAGCTGGTGGACATCAAAGTTTTCGAATGATCGAAACTGAAAACCGATCGCCCAAAAATCCTGCGAAGCAGTCAACTGTTCGTCGCTAAAGTTTCGGATGACCAAAACTAAAAATTGGTCACCCGAAACTATATTAGGAAACTATTTGAATTTGAATTTCAAGGCTGGAAGAGAGTATAAATGGAACGAAAATGACTAAAATGGAAAAAGAAGATTGTTGTCATTGAAGAAGAAGATCAAGCATTCCATTCTTGGAAAAATGAAGGAAATAAGAAAAAAATAGTAACAAGGTTTCTCAATCAAGGATTATCACTGTGAGAACTGAATTGTATTTTGAGAGAAAAACATTTTTTTTGTATTCTGAGAGCTCCATGGTGAAGAGAGGTGAAGCCTTACCTCTTGAGCATAGAAAATGCATTTGATCAGTACGTGGGTTACCTTCGTCTGGATTCATCCAAAAGGGGTTGTTAGTGAATCTCCGAATTTCTCACTCTAGAGAAATCAAAGCGGGAATGTAGGTCAAGGAGTTAGGCCGAACCTCGTCAACAAGCGACCGCGTCTCCATTTTAATTTGCGCACTTTACTTTTCTCTTTAATTCTTGATTACAAGCTTGCTATGTTTTATGATTTAAATTGAGATAAATCAAAATGAATTAATCAAAAGATTAAAAACACCAATTCACCCCTCTCTTCTTGGTGACTTTCGATCCAACAAGTGGTATCAAAGCCTAGTACTCTAATCTAAGATCAAACGATCTAAGAGTATGGCATCCACGGGGTTCACTTTTGGCGAAGGTCAATCGATGCCTCTTGGTGCCTTTCGATCCAACAATTGGTATCATAGCCTAGTACTTTAATCTAAGATCAAACAATCTAAGGGTATGGCATCCACGGGGTTCACTCTTGGTGAAGGTCAATTGACCACTCATCCACCCGCTTTTAGTTCTTCAAATTTCTCTTATTGGAAGATCCGTATGCAAGCCTATATTTGCTCTATTGACAGGGATATTTGGGATATAGACAAAATCTGTTTCACCAAACCAATGAAAATTGTGAATGCAATCAATTTTGAAAATCACCAAGTGAATTTACTGATGGAGAGAAGTATAATTACAAATTAGACTGGAAAGCTAAAAATGCATTCTACTATACTTTAGATGCTACTGAGTTTAATCGTATCTCCACCTATCCTACATCAAATGATATTTGGAAGAAACTTATCATTACACATGAAGGTACTGATAAAGTGAAAGAATCTAGGCTTAATATTTTGAATCACCAATATGATGCATTTAAAATAAAAACTGATGAATCAATGAATGATATGGTTGTATGTTTCAATGACATTGTGAATGACTTAGCCTCCTTGGGTGAGCCAAGAACTAACACTCAAAAAGTTAAAAAGTTCCTCAGGCCCCTCTCCAAAAAATGGCACACAAAGTGAACAATTATGGAGGAACAAGATCTACACAAACTGAACTTCGACGACCTTATCAGATCTCTCTTGACCTACGAATTGAGTTTAAAGGAAGATCAAGGAGAATCAAATACAAATAAGAAGAAGACTTTGGCACTAAGTAAGGTAGAAGAGGAAAGTGAAAGCGACTCAAGTGAAGAGTAAATGAGATCGATGAAAGAAAACTCGCCTTCTATGTGAAGAAACTGGACAAATACCTAAGATTCACTAAAAAAAGAATGGAAATTGGCCAAAGAGAAAATCATTTATTCGACATAAAAATCAGATACATGTTTTGAATGCAAGAAACATGGGCACTACAAAAATGAATGCCCTAATCTTGCAAAACGGGGAAAAGAAGTCGAACTATCAAAAAGAAAGAAAAAAGCTCTTCAAGCCACATGGGACGAAAGTGGTGGAGGAGAAGAGAGAGACTCATTGAAAGAATCGACAGATAGAGATGAAGAAGCATATTTGTGTTTAATTTCTAAAAGCCATGAGGTAATCTCTAATCCTTCTTGCTTCGACTGTGATAGTGATGAAAAAATATCCTTTGATATGCATAAAGAATTCAGAAAACTAATTGAGAAATACAATATATTCAAAAAGAAAAATGACACTCTAGAGAAGAATCTCGATAAACTTAAAGAAGAAAATTGACATTTTAAAAACTGCTCAGATTGTGAGAAATGCAGAATTCTAAAAGAGGAAAACTCAAGATGAGAACTCTCAATGGAAGAAATGAAAACTGAAAAGCTCACTAGGATAAGTGCATTAGAGAAACACTCTTCTATTATTCATATGTTGAAAAAGGAAGTAGATAACTTGAAAAGTGAACTTTACAAATTCTCTAATAGTGCAAAAATGCTTGACTTAATGTTATCAAATCAAGAAGTCCCATTAACAAAAATGGATTAGGATTCTCTTCTTTTGATACTAAGATGGACAAAAGAATTATTTTTGTTAAAGTTGCACATGATTACTCATCTAAAACACACACATATTGCTATTACTATGGCTTTCAAGGACATATGTCATATGATTGCAATGTTAGAAGAGGAAAAATAATTAGAATGAAAAAGATATGGGTTTCGAAAGGAACATCAGCTAACCCAACTGAATCCAAACAAACTTGGGTACCAAAAGATAAATCTTCTCTCATATATTACATGTATCCATAAGAACAGCAAAATGGTATTTGGATATCGGTTGCTCTAGATATATGACAGGTGACAAATCAAATTTCACAACTCTAAAGGAAACAAATGGAGGAATTGTAACTTTTAGTGATAATAGCAAATGACAAATCATTGGAAAAGCTAATGTTGATAAGAATTACATCACCCACATTGAAGATGTTTGGTTATTTTAAAATCTGAAACACAACCTTCTTAGCATTAGTCAATTATGTGACAAGAACTATATAGTTAAATTTGAAAACAATAAATGCTTGATAATTGATGAAGACTCAAATAAAATTTTACATGTTGGATTTAGGCACAATAGTGTCTACATAATTGATTTCGATGACTTAGAAAATAAAAAAAATATTTGAGTGCTTTGTATGATGAAATAACTTTATGGCATAAGAGATTAGGACATGCAAATTTCAATTTAATCTACAAACTATCCAAATATAAAATGGTTAGAAGTTTGCCTAAGATAAAATTTGAAAAAACACTCTATTTGTGAATCATGCTTGAAAGGAAAACATTCAAGAAATACTTTTAAATTGAAAAATCAAATCTCTACAAATAGACCTTTAGAACTCATTCATCTTGATTTATTCGGACCAATTGACATAATGAGTTTAGGAGGAAAAAGATATGTATTAGTTATTGTGGATAATTTTCTTACTTTACATGGACCATATTTCTTTTACATAAAGATGAAACTTTTGGCATGTTTACAAAATTTTTCAAGAAGATTCATAATGAACTCAATCTTGCAATATAAAAAATTCGAAGTGACCATGGTGGAGAGTTTGAAAACAAAAACTTTGAAAAGTTATGTGATGAACATGGTATTACACACCACTTCTCGACTCCTAGAACTCCACAACAAAATGAAGTTGTAGAACGGAAAAAATAGATTCTTACAAGAGATGGCTCGCACTATGTTAAATGAAAGTAACTTACCAAAATATTTTTGGGCTAAAGCAGTAAACACATCATACTATATTCGTAATAGAGTATTGATAGACCACTTGAAAAGAAAACATGTTTTGAGATGCTCTAATGCAAAGAAACCTAGCATTTCTTACTTTAAAGTATTTGGTTGCAAGTGCTATGTCTTAAACAATAAAGACAAACTAGGAAAATTTGATGCTAAGTGTGATGATGGTATTTTTCTTGGATATTCAATCACAAGTAAAACATATAGAGTCTACAACAAGAGAACTTTATTAGTAGAAGAATCCATAAATGTGAAATTCAATGAAGCTAATGATCTTGTGTTGAGAAAAAGTATAGACATGGATGAAGAAGATGTGATTGAACCACAACAAGGTGAACAAAATGCCCAACTGCAAAATAAAAATGAAGTGGAAACACAAGAGGTAAACTATGAAGAACAGGCTGAAGATGATCAAATTGAAATTCCACAACTCATACCCAAAAATTGGAAGCATTCATCATCACACCCACTGCACAAAAAAAACATACTTGGTAATGTCAATGACGCTATAAGGACTCGAAACTCTATCAAGAATTTTTGTGCATTCACTGCTTTTCTTTCACAAATTGAGCCACAAAATATAGATGAAGCTTTAAATAATCCAAACTAGGTAACTGCTATGCATGGAGAATTAAATAATTTTGACAGAAAAAAAGTATGAATGCTTGTAGAAAGACCCATAGATCACCCAATTATTGGTACCAAGTGGGTCTTTCGGAACAAGCTAGATGAATCAGGTGCCATTGTGAGAAACAAGGTTGGACTAGTAGTGAAGGGATATTCACAAATTGAAGGAATAGACTTTGAAGAAACCTTTGCACCTATAGCAAGATTAGAAGCTATTAGGATGCTTTTATCTTTTGCCTGTTTTAAAGGATTCAAACTATTCCAAATGGATGTAAAATCTGCATTTCTAAATGGTTTCATTAATAAAGAAGTATATGTTGAACAATCAGAGGGATTTGAGAATCCAAAGTTTCTAAACTATGTTTATAAACTCTCTAAAGCATTCTATGGGTTGAAACAGGCTCCGAGAGCCTAATATGAATGATTAAGTAATTTCCTAATAGAAAATGATTTTTCAAAGGGGAAGGTTGACACCACATTATTTTTAAAACATCAAAGTCAAGATGTCTTAGTAGTACACATATATGTGGATGATATTGTGTATGGTGCCACTAACGAAGAGCTATGCAAAGAGTTTGAAACTTTATGCAAAATGAGTTCGAAATGATTCTTATAGGTGAGCACACCTTCTTCCTCGGATTGCAAGTGAAACAAACAAAAGAAGGAATCTTTCTGAGATAAGAAAAGTATACAAAAGAGCTGGTCAAAAGATTCGAGATGGACGAATGTAAGCCAAGCTCAACTCCGATGAGCACTTCCATGAAATTGGACATGGATCAAAGTGGAAACCCAATCAACTTGAAAAGGTTAGATGTATAATTGGAAGTTTTTTATACTTAACTACATCTAGGCCAGATATAATGTTTAGTGTGTGTTTATGTGCACGATTCCAAGCCGCACCCAAGAAATCTCACTTAATAGTAGTTAAAAGAATCATAAGGTACTTGAAAAACACATGAAAACTAGGTCTATGGTATGATAAAAACTCGAGCTTTAACTTACATGCATACACTAATGCTGATTTTGCTGGATGTAAGGTAGATAGAAAAAGTAATAATGGTATGTGTTGTTTCCTTGGTAGCTCTCCCATATCATGGGCTAGCAAGAAACAAAATTCCATTGCACTATCTACTGCTGAAGCTGAATATATCGCATTCGGCAGTTGTTGTGCCCAAATCCGTTGGATCAAACAATAATTGCTTGATTATGGAGTAAGTTGCTCATGAAATGTGCCCATGAAATGTGATAATACCAGTGCAATAGAAATGACAAAGAATCCAGTCCAACACTCAAGGACAAAACATATAGACCTAAGGTACCATTTCATACGAGATCATGTAAGTCAAAAGACAATAGAAATACGATTTGTGCCAACTTAAATAAAATTAGCTGATATTTTCACAAAACCTTTAGGTGAGGAAAGATTTTGTATGCTTCAAAGAGAAATTGATATGATTGATCTTGATGAATAATCCTTCATAAAAAATATTCTATAACTTAACTAATGCTCAATGCAGATGAATCAATAATAATATGTTAATAACACTTTCGGTCGACCGAAACATTATTTTCAATCGACCGATAAGTCATCACAAAATTGTTAAGCATTCAATCATATTTTCGGTCGACCAAATCATCACTTTGGATGACAAAAAATAATGATATCAACAAACCTCCCATTCAGCGACTTTTTCGATCGACCGAAAGGCCTTTCTGGGCGACCGATAATGCATCCCACATATGTCACTCGGTTCGACATTTTTTCGGACAATCGAAAGTTACTTCCGGTCGACCGAAATTGACCCTTCTGGGTCTGGCCACCTTTTTTTAAACCTCTCTCTACAACTTAAAACTCTCTCTCTCTTTCCCACTCCATCTTTCATATACTTGTCTTCCTTATCCCTCTCTTCTCTCCTCCTTCCTACACCACTTCACGCTATGACAAAAATCTAATTTTTGTAACTACTTCTACTCGGCGGATCACCTCACCAAAGTCATTATTCAACATCGCTGGATGATTCAACATCGTTGGATAATTCTTCACCTAGGTATTCAAATTGTTTTCTCTCTCTCCCATGTATCCCCAGCCCTAATTTTTTTTCTTTTTTTCTTTGATTTAACATTGATCATCACTTTTCAAGTGTATAAACTCACTTGATCTATTCTTGTGATATTCTTGTAACCATCTCTCACTTTACCACATCCTCACACACCACATTGAAAGATCCACACTTGCTGCCCACCACATGTTTGTCAAATTGCATAAGACGTCTCTAACCCATAATTCTTCTTTCCTTTAATTGTTGATCATGAGCAATCGACGCAAAATTGTTGCGTCAAAAGGGAAAGTCTCAACTTCTAAAAAAGGGCCTCCTCCAAACGGAAAGAACTTGCCTCGAAAACAACTGAACTTGATCTGTCCTTTTTCATTAGCTGATATGTGGCCTCTTCCTTCAATACCCTCTATGGTACACATAGTGTCTCTCACGATCTTCGAATTGATTGCAACTCTTTAAAAATGCTACCCTTCGAGAAATATTTCAAAAATTTAGTTGGCTTCCCTTGTTTGAGATTAATGAGCTTGTGTATCCTCGTCTTGTAAAATTATTCTACGCAAACATGCCTTACCCCCACAACACATGATTCCATCACATCTAAAGTCTTAAATTGCACCTTCACATTAAATAGGGAAATCATCTGCGACATTTTTGGTGTGTCTCAGAGTGGACTACAAAAGTTACAAACACACAAGTGGTCGTATAGCATTTATTTCAGGTAGGTCTTAAATGAAGTATTTGAGGGCCGTTGTGACAAATTCCCAACACAGGAGGTCATATGTTGCTCAATCCAATCATGAAGGCCGCCCATCATATCATTAGCCACATCACTACACAGATGTGACCTTTGTTGATCTCAACCTTCTCTTCTATCTATTGAGGCTAAATGAAAAATACGACAACTTCGGTGCTGTCAGGATTCACCAACGTCTTCAAATCAAAGATAAAATTATTTCTGATCATGGTCAAAAGACCAGCTTATATTACGGAAAGCTACTAACTCGCATCTTCAAGGCTCAAGGCGTCATCATTCCAGAAAATGAATCATTCTTCACAGAGATACCAACTGATGTAATCAACTTTCAGACTATGCTCTGAAAGAAGCTTCACTTTAAATAAGGGAGATGGATTGACATTGGTAAGAGAAATACCGCGAATAAAAATTCTGAAGATGAAGCTGAAGTTGAAGAAGAAGCATTTGACACGTCACAAGATGGCCTTGACTGGAACTCCCTTCCTCACCCAGCTCCTCATGCTCCGAACGAATGGTTGTCCACTGACAATTGGGATGTGCCTTCCTATCAAGACACTTCTGAATATTCTGGCCCAAGTCGTGAAGAATGGAACTCCCTAGTGACTCGGATTGACACAATGCAGCTGGAGCAAAAAAACATGCGTGACTGCATGTTTTCCTATTCTTGCTTGACGGATTTTCCTATTAAATATATTCAAACATATAAAAAAAATATTCATTATAATATAAATTACGTAAATACGTATTACAAAAATTGTATAAGCTGCAAATAACGTTATTAAAAAAACAAAAAATGACATAATTATCATAACTACAAAATTACTGAAAACATAGAGCCCTAAAAAATCCATATGAGAAAATTATTAAGTTTTTTAATTCGAGAAAAAATTACTAGAAACTTATCTACTGATATTTTACATTTTAAAAATTACTCAACCCATATAATTTACACAAATAATGAAAGATGAATATTTTTACATTTGAATTGAGGGATTCTTTGGTTGGGCCGAAAGAAGGATAAATGAGGGCAACACAAGGAATAAGAGCTCCTTTTTTATCTCCATGCTTCTTCAAGAATTCATTTCTCATACATCAAGTTGAGATGTAACAAAAGGGAAAACAATTAAAATATATTTTTAATTTAAAAATCTATAATTAAATATATAAATATATATATTAGAACAAATTCATCAACAGAAATTATAATTCTTTTTCCTTCTTTTAACTTTCCTTTACTTATGTCATCAAAATAAGATTGATTCTTTCACAAACAAACCACCCTGAGAAAAAGGAGAATAATTAATGGAAAGTAAAAATCATAGGAATATATTTTTCAGTTATATGCATAAAAAATATCTTACAACTTTCCATGTACTTACTTTATATTTGAAAAATTAAGAGAAAATTAATTCATAATGAACATTAGGAAACAACTAGGAAACGAACTCGCACTTCGCGCAATATGAATTATTTCTAAATAAACGTAAAATTATTATGTTAATATTTTTTGTAAGCTTCTTAAAATGTAGAGATATCCTAGTTAATCTTGGGTATATATTCAATCTTTTATATTTTCATATTTATGATTCAAAAGAAAAAAAATATTCAAGTTTAAATATTTATTTCACAAAAAAGATATGATAAAAACTTGTGTAGTATTTAGGTGCTAAGATATCTTCTTTCTTATTTTTATTTGTTCTTTGCTCTCACTATAGGAAACATTTATGATATTAAATTGTAGGATCTAGATGACACCAAGAGGGAGGGGTGTGAATTGGTCTATTAAAAACTTTTGTTCTTCTTAACTTAATCTAGATGTGTTGTGTTTAGCGGAAACGTGCATATACGAATATAAACACAAATAGAGAGAAAAGAGTAGAGAGAAGAACAAACGCAAAGAACAAACACAAAGTTTGTTATCGAGGTTCAGCCGAACTATTTGGCCTACGTCCCCGCTCCGATCTTCTCCCACGAGATCTTCGGAGTTCACCATCTCCTTCTTCAAAGGGCGAAGGCTCCCTTACAACTCTCCTTTCTTTATACTAAGGGCAAGGAGACAACCTCTTACAATGTAATCGCTCAAGCTCTCTTGAACCCTTCTCACAAGGGGAACTAAG
>LTAE01015632.1:0-10178 GCA_001647135.1 Pontederia paniculata
CAAGAATCCGATTTAAGAAAATTGGATCTCGCTTTGATACCATGTGAAAATCAGAAAATTCACAAGAGAATTCAAGAGAGAAGTTACAAAGAAATAACAAAAATAAATATGATCAAAATCTGATATCATTCTTTTTCTCATTGACTTTGGAGTTTATATAGACAAATAAAAAATAACTATACAAGAATAAAATTTGTTACAGAGATTTTAATGATCATATCTTCTAATGATTTGATGGTTCTTCTGACGATTTGATGGATCTTCTACCAATTTGTTTAGATTTTCCAAATTTAATAGATTACTCAAATAGATAGCATGCAATTTCTTTTTATCATTTCACGGACCGATGTAACGTAATGGAGAGAACCGGTGGAGGTTGAAGATTAAGGCTGCCAATTGACATCACTTAATATCTCATAATTGTAAATAAATTTACGTCAATGTTATATGATTAAGCTACGTGCATGTCCAGGAAAGTTAAAAATATTTGAATACTTGGTCACATGATTTATGTTCATAGACAAAGGACAGAAAATGGAAACATTAAATAAGAAATATATACAAGAATGTTTATCGTCCCCAAACTCACGCTTAGCCACGTGATAAAATATAGATTCAGAGACGTTACGACGATACAATCTTTTGATTAATAATTGACTAGGTTGACCAATTAATAAGAATAACATAAAAGCGAAAGATTTTAATCAATTAAAAAATATTCAATAAAGTAAATGCGAAAGTCTTAAACAATATAATTAGTATCATAAATCTAATGTCTCTAAGAATTATTATAATATTTATAAATCCAATTATAATGACACTAAGACTCTGACATATGCATAGCATCAACATCATCACGAACAATCTGTAGTCATCAACACCGACATCTACTGTAGCACCTAAATGCCTGCAAGATCAGTATAGAGGAAATGATATCCCATTAGCAATTACGTCAAGTGTATAAGGCACAAGTAGATATGAACATAACGATAAAAATAAAAACAATAAACTCGATACTGATATAAATCAATATATGGTGATATTGATGAGTTAACAATGTAAATCAATGGGTTTAAGATGATACAATCCGATAATATCACTTTTTGATGTATCCTAGTGTTAGACAATCTTAATTTGGATAATGATTAAGGGAGAATTCAATTCGATACATTCTCTTTAATAATAAGACAATTCATTGAAGGACGATCCGATAAATCTAAATGGTAAGGGGCAATCCCCAAGAAATAATGGGATATAGATCAAATAATTGAAAGAATGACAAGAAACAATGACAAGACTGATCAAATTCGGTACGATAGAAATTCAATATCATTATAATAGAATACTAGCAAAATGTGCCCATATGATGCAAAACATAAGGTGACAAATCAATTTCGATATAGAGTCAAATGACGCTCCAATAATATAACATTCTTTGGAACAACAAGGCCAATTAGAAAGGAAATGAATTCAAAGGTCAGTTATACAATAATTGAGATCAATCCGGTAAGACCAAGTAATAAAGAATAAATTTTCAAAGGTAAATAAGAATAATATAACTTCAATAAAATACTTTGAACGATATGACCAAACGATAAGGAATTATATTTCAAAGGTCAACGATGACTTTTCACTTTACATTCGATTTGATAAGGCCAACCAATAAGGAGTAACACTCAAAGACCACAATATTTTTTTCTTTCCATTAACAATAGAAACCACGAGAAGCACTTGAACAATAGAGACAACATGAAGTACTAGTATTAATGTTTCGATATAGTAAAAGGGCTTCTGATACAATATGATAACATGGAACAATACTTTCAATTCGATATGATCATTATAAGATGAAATATGCAAATCCAATAAGGCTTACGATATGATCAATATGAGACTAAAGGATGATCCCTTAAATTGATACAGTCTCTCTATTATCTTTTTTCAAATCTATGAGTGGCTTATTTGACAAGCAAATCCCTAATTTCACAAGAATAAAAATAGTTTAGGTGATATATAAGTGTTTAGGTTAGACTTCTCCCATCAGTGACTTTATTGGTGTCTTTATGTTCATTCGGTATTGATCTCATAATAAAGCAAACGGTACAGAGATCATAGATTCGATACAATGTTCATCCTGAATTGTCATGATAATAATCAATAGGGTCAATGGGGGTACGAGCCGTGATAAGAAGATGCCCAACATGTAAGGAGGATGCTCGAGTATCCTCTTTGTTACAAGGATGGGAGCTCTACAAGCAACATGAGCAAAGTGGAGAAACTACAACTAGACCACCGGCACTACAAGAAAACTCAAAATTTGTGGCAAATCTTCCGTCGCTAAAATGCTCGATGCAAATCTTTTGCGGCAGAACATCTGACACATTTGTGATTTGGGGCAGCAATTCTGTCACAAAAAAGTTTGCGTCGAGCATTTTTGCGATGGATCATTCGCCGCAAATTATGATTTTTCTTGTAGTGCGGCCTCTAACGGTATGAAACGATAAATAACGGTAGCTCTCAATGGTACACATGACAACCATAATCTTTAGTCTTATTATCCTTACGTGATATCTAGTATATGTCCTTAACGTAACACCAAATAGTATAATATGAATAGTGTTGATAATGAGAATCTATCTATAAAATCATTTATGTTAAGAATGGATGAAATGAGAAGAAAATGACTCACGATTAATAAGTCACGAGCCGTGACCACCGTTTCACAGTCGTGACATCAAGTGTCACGAGCCGTAACACGACATCACACCCCGTAACCCAACAGGGTTTCTTTGGTTTTTCACAATCACGGACCGTAACTCATGAGTTACGACCATAACTGGAAGTTCATTATATTAGTCATGGTCCGTGACATGAGTATCACAACCATGTCCGTACCTGATTTTTACGCTCGATGATTACGGGCCGTGATATGGCACCACAGGTCGTAAGTCACCCGTACGACATTGTCATGATCGTGTAGGGTTCACGTTCGCGACTCTATCTGCCCGATCGCCGTATTATGATAAAATACACATACTTGTCACGGGTACGGTGTCACGACCGTGACTAGGGTTTCATGACTGTAACTATAACGTTACGGATCGTGACCATTGTGTCACGACCATGATCTTTTGTGTCACGACCGTGACTATTATCACGATCGATATTGAACGCTGATTTGTGCCTGGACTCAATATCATGGGTCGTGACATGGCGTCACGGCCCGTGACCTTCATCATTATGGGTCGTGACTCTAGTGTCACGACCGTGATGGTAAAGGGAGTTCTTCCAATCAGTTATCAATTTCACTATTATGGGCTGTGACGGTACATGGGGTTCTTCCAGTTTGATCCGATTCTAGTCTATCCTATTATATCTTAATATAAGAAAACTAGAAGATGTAAGAACACAATTTTGAGTAAAAAAGGAGACATGAAATCTATGTTTTGAGATATTATAATCCTAATTCAAAATATAATCAGTATCATAATCAAGGATAACATACGATTATGAATTTTGAGTAATCACGAGGGCATGATCATAAAAGCACGATCATAATCATGAGGAAAAATATTCAGAGAATTATGAATAATCTTTAGAATCCTAGGACATGATCAACGATATAAAACCTAGATCTACAAGTGATCCACCACAATATACACCTTATAGCCTAAGCTTGTTGTCCCGATCTTTGTCACGCGTTCTCGTCGTTCTTCTGTAGCGATTCTTCTCCTACAATTTTTTTCTGGTTAGGAGATGATCATCCATCAATAGGAGAAAGAACTTTCAGCCTTATCTTGAGATTCTTTGAGTAAGGTACAAGGATAAGAAGACTAGGGCCGACTAGGAAAAAAGAATGAGATTTTTTGGGAGAAAATATTTATAACCCCAAAGTTCAGATTTATTGGACAATCTCTGAATTTTTCAAATTTAAATAAATTTTGAATGTTTAAAATAACTAGGATTCTGATTTTTATTTTCTAGTTATGAGGATATCTTTGAAGGAGATAAAATCAGTGGAGATTAAATTTTTGAGGAAATAAAATCTAATGAGATAAAATATGAGAGAATAAAATATTTAATCTCCTAATTATGAAAATATTTTTGAAGAAAATAAAATTTGGAGAGATAAAATCCGAAAAGTTACACAATGACATACATATCTATGTGGTTATAGATCACCTATGTCCATGCTCATCACTTAATGTTTTCATTGTTATGTTGGGTTGTTAAATACTTTGTTTTGTGGAGACCCGTCTTCAGAGCCTTGCTACACAGACCCCTGCTTCCCAGAGCCTCAACTACTCGTGCCATATGGCGAGATTCTTAGAGAGACCAGTAAGAGCTGATTCAAGGCTTGAAACCTGTCACCTTTGACTTGGCTCGTACTCACACTCGCACTGACTGATAGTGTATATATTCTGAAGAAGTCATGCATTATAGAGTGATATTATTATATTTTAAAATAATATTTTCTTTTATAAATTAAAGGAGACAATTTATAAATCAACATCATTCATGAATTTTAAATTTCTCAATAATCAACATCATTGATGAATTTCAAATTTCTCCATGTTGTTTGTTCATAAGTCGCATCCCATTTCGTTACCTTTTTCCAACTATGTGCCCTCATCTCATTCGTTTTCTTTCACTTTAATCACCCATTTCTTCTTTAATATTTGTTTCACTTTCTCTTATTTTCTTCTCAGCTCAAATCCACTTGGCGGTTTATTCTCCATCTTGGCTCTCTTCTTCCTTTTGTGGTGCTCCCTTTCTTTTCCACAATTTTTTGGATAAATATTTTTTTCATCCAAATCTAATATATATGTCAACTTGAATGGTCCAAGCATGATTTCACAATTAACGTGGTCTATTTTTAAAGCATTAGCTTTAATTCACATTAAGAAACACCGACTTCTTCATTTTAATTATAATTAATGAATAAGTTTCGCATCAAACTTGATTCTGTATTATCATCTTTAATTAAGTGGAAACCATGAACTAAGGAGAAAGAAAGTAGAGCACGGAAAACCAAGAAATGGATTAAGTCTTTTAATTTTATTTAATAGGGAAACAAAGATCCATCAACATTATAATCTTCACCTAAATGTAATAAAAGAGGATGTTCTTTGAAAAAGCAAAAAAAAAAAAGAGGAAAGAATCAAAGAATGACGTAGCAGCATATGAACACAGAAAAATGTGGTCCGCATTGACTTCCAAATGCTGTGGCCTTAACATGTTTCTGTTATGTTGCTCTTCCAAGTTCAATGCAATAACAATATCTCATAACTTATAAGAGGTAATTTTATCATATTTATGTGGATCTTGCTATTTGGTTGCAAGCATGATTATGTGTCTTTAATTTAGACCGAAATCGGTTTTCTAATGGATACATGCTTTGTTTTTAACACAAAATTATATATATATATATATATATATATATATATATATGTATATATATATGGTAAGAAGTATGTTGCACTTTATTTTACAGTAATTCTTCTCATATTCTATTATAGACTTATTAATGTGGACCTATGATCATATGTCTATATCAAAATATTTACTTACAATATGAGGAGAAATAGACTGCGCTGTGATATAAAGCGCTGCACAAATATTTTATCTATATATGTATAACGCAGATAAATAAATTATTATTATTGTAAAAGAATGTGAGATAATGATGAGAATTAGAAGAAGTGCATCCATTCCCCCGGAACCATCCAAAGGAAGACAGAACCAGATGACCCTACAACCAGCCATGGACCAACACGTTGACGTAGAAGCAAATGGTGATCTTAGGATCCAAAGTCCCATCCCAAATGTTGGCACTCGACGATAAGATCATTCACGATCAATTTGGTCAATTCACGTTTGTTATATTAGGCCACATGAATATAAGCACAATTAAAATTCGTAAAAAACTAGAAATTTGTATATTGATAAGAACATTCATTATTTTTTTATGAATAATATAGTCAACATAAACCACATATGAGAATAAAAGGTTAAAGTAAATATTTTGTAATGAGAAAAATGGAGTAATAGTCTGGGTAGCAAAAGCAACAGGAGTATATCTGAAATGAGAGAAGATAAAATTAATAGTTCTGAATTCAAACTCTAAAATCATCAATTTAGTTAGAGAAATTTGATTTTATTCTTTATTTTGATTTCGAATTAGTCAAACATTTAATTGCTTCGAAAATAAGATATCATTTGTCCTTATTGACTTACAATTTGTGTCACTTTATTAATTAAATTTACTTAGTTTTGTGATATTTAATTTAATATACGTCCAACTGTTCTGTAATTACATTTTATTGATTAGCTAAAATGAATGATTAATTTAAACATCATGAACGATAAAAGCTGAAGACACTCTTATTCATTTATTTATTTATTGGTAATCAATATATTTTTATGCTGAATCCATCAAATGTTTTTTTTTTGTAATTGGTCTTCTAAATAAAAAAAGGAAAAAAATATTGTGAAATTGTTAGTTTTAATTAGAAGAGAGGTTGTGTGGTATAATGATACTAATTATAAAATATTTTATTTAGTATCCGCTCGAATTTTCCGTGCTTAATGTTATTAGCACTGGTCAGCTCCCTACCAAAGTCCAAAAATGCAGCTCCCCTTGTAATTTGTTCGATGGATTGGAAAGATTTAGGGTTGATTTACGGAAAGAGGGATAACAATGTCACTATGGAGAGGGGATGACTTCAAATGCTGTATATATTTTGTCATTGAATAATAAAAATCAACCGTTCAAAATGTTCTTTTTTACAATTTTTTTCATTTTCCAATAGTTATTACCGGCAGTACATATAGTGCTAAAAATTGTGGGTGGGGATAAATATTTAGGTTTGGGTAGGAGGCATGACATGCATGATAAGGAAGGAATCTCAAGTTGTATTTGACGATCTAAAAAGGTGTTTCGATTAGAGATTAGATGTTTAAATTGATCAAACTGCTATTATTTTTATAATAAAATATTTGATAAATTATTTTATATGTTAATGATTGAATGATAGATTATTTTTATTAGAAATTAGTGAATAAAAAATAGAGTTTAAACTTTTATACCTAACTTACCTCTTCTTTTATATTAAACTTTTATATTTGATTATGCACATAATATAACTATTTGTTAACCTTTTAATATTATTGATATTAGTACATAAAACTTTTAATGTAGATTTTTTTTATTTATGCATGTCTAATCTAGTTAAAAAAATTACAATAAAAAGTTTTTATAATATTAGAAATTAAATGATTTATCATATTAATTTATTATAGCACATTTATGATATTTTATAATTACCAATTAATTTAACTATTATATTTATCAAATACTTTCTTATTATTATCTTATTGAACTATTAATAATTAATCGTTGTTCAGTAAATAAATTTATATCCACTCTTAAATTGCTATATACTTATTAATTCATTATTGGTGTGACGGTCTTAGAAGACCAATTACAAAAATATATGATGGATTCAGCATAATAAAAATATTAATTATCAATAAATAAATGAATAAACGTCTCTTCACCTTTTATCGTTCATGATGTTAAAATTAACCATTCATTAGCTAATCAATAAAATGTAATTACAAAACAACAGTTGGACGTGTATTAAATTAAATTTCACAAATCTAAGTAAATTTAATAAATAAAGAGACACAATTTGTATGTCAATAAGGACCAATGAAATCTTATTTTCGAAGCACAAAAATGCTGATTTCATGACAAATCAGCTCCCTACCAAAGTCCAAAAATGGAGCTCCCATTCATGTGGATTGAAAATATTTAGGCTTTATTTGAAAATTAACTCATTAAAAAATAAAATGAGACGATGAAGTATAATGTGTAGTGTGATGAACTATTATTAGATGTCATTTATATTTTTTTATTATATAATATTATTTATGACCCTTAGTAAGTATAATATTATTATATATTTATTTGATTTATTATGATATTTATATATTTATCATTATTTATATCTCTTTATACATTTTTTCTCTTATCTTTAGTATTTTTTTCTTTTAGTATATTTTGTTTCTTTTTCATAATAATTTATCTTATTATTCTCTTAAAAATAAAGATAAAAATGATCGAATATGAGAGATAAATATAAAAGAGTGAAAAAATAATATTATCATTACACAATAAAATATTGTTCAAATGATCATAAAAATAATTGTTTATCTCAAATTAAATAAAAAATAACTAATTTGAAAAGAAAATTATGATGATATTCAATAGATTTAAAATATTATGAAAAAAAAATAGCCCGAGAAAAAATAAATATAAATGAATAAAAATTAAATAAATATAATTATTAAATATTTATAAAATAAGATAGAAAAAAGTTAAACAAACAAATGAAATCATAAATCAAAATAATATAAGAAAGATTATTATAAATAAATTATGACATAATTTTAGAAAATTATTTAAAGGGGTAGTTTTATCTAAAAAATTTTATTTCTTCTAATTCCACCAATTTGTTAGAATAAGATATTTGGAATTTGGAGATATGAGTCACCCCTCCAAAACCTCATATGACCCCTATAATTTTTTTTATAATTTGACGTTTAAAGATGATGAGACACCTCTTCAAAAACTCATGTTCCAATTAATTTATTCTAATATCACAATCCAACAAGGTGTTAGTGTCGATTTATAGAAAGATGGATAACAATGTCATTATGGAGAGGGGATGACTTCAAATGTTGTATATATTTTGTCATTGAATAATGAAAATCAACCGTTTCAAAATATTTCTTTTACATTTTTTGTTAATTTTCCAATAGTTATTATGGGCAGTATATAAATGTAGTGCTGAAATATGCGGGTGGGGGGTAATGATTTAGGTTTGGCTAGTGGGAACTAACTAAATTACTAATTAATTAATTATAAATTATAATAAATTTATTATTTTATTGAATCGTTAATAGTTAATTGTTATCTGCTAAATAAATTTTTATCTGTTCTTAAATTACTATATGCTATTGATGCTAAATACAATCTTAAAAAATGAGGGCATTTGCTAGCATATGGGAAAATGAGAACTCAGGTCGCTTGCTTGCTTCTATTAACTAGTGATCAGGCAAAACTAGTGGTAGTGTCTCCATCTCTGTCGTTTAATTTCGATATGTGGTTTCAAATTGGGACACACACACACACAAGAACAAATAGGCATATGAATGAATGCATGCATTGATGCACCTATTTATGGTTCCCTTTAATTTCTGTTTGGATTGCGACCAACTTATATTAACTGTTCATCCTCGGTTCCATTCTCGCTGTTTGGATTGACACGAGGGTTCGAGAGATGAGCCACTAAATTTAATTTCCAATCATTTTGATATGATGAATCAATTGAACTTTTGAATAAGTATAATTTTGATTTACATCTCGTTAAAACAATTTGTTCAACTTGCCAACGGTTAAAAAAGTCATTAAATTTCTATTAAATTACAAGCACAGTGACAGAGGAGCGGATCAACAATCCATTTAACTCAACAGCAACCAATTAAACCCGGAAGAAGATCTTAAATCGGTCTTGACGGAAAGAAGATAATACTCAAACTTATGTAAATATTTATTATTTTTTTAAAATTTATATTATGTCAGACTCTTTTATTAAGTGGAAAAAAGGAAAATAAATGTGTTATGGCCCACTGTTCTTTTGCCAGTAGGATTGTAGGAGACCCAGGTCTGAAATAAGGAATCCAGTTAAAACTCTAGGCCCATCAAAAACATATGTGGGCCGGTCCAGAAACGGATACCAATTATGTGGAAACTGGATGCCTTTTCTTAAAATAACCCGAGCCCAAACTAAAAACAACAATTTTTTAGCATCGCCTTTTCACTAGATATATGTTTTACTTTGATTTCAAATGAACTTGAAAAGTTAACAAGAGTATGTCCCAGGGATGGGGGGGCGGACCCACTAGTGTGGAGGGACCTCGCCCCCCTTCTCTTATCAACTTTTTGGTATTTAAAATTATTGGAGATAGTAGATGGAGACTAATCATCCAATTCCTATTGGCGCCGATCCAACTCGGCGTTGAGTTGGCGGGGGATTGCAGGGGGCAACGCCCCCCTGCCCGGCAGGCCGGGGGTTTGGGGGCGGAGCCCCCGAGAAAATTTTTTCTAGGGG
>LTAE01015636.1:0-10176 GCA_001647135.1 Pontederia paniculata
CCTCGCCGGTCGCGTCCCAGCGGCAGACCATGTCGAACGCCCCTCTCCCCGGAACCTTCAAGACCCTGTTATCGCCGCCCTCCCACACCACGCCCTCTCTCCCCTTCGCCAAGACGACGAACTTGTACTCCACCGACGCGCCCGCTGGCAGCTCGAGATGACACATCCACCCTTCGGGCGTCCAATCCATCATAACCTCGTTCCTCCAGCTCCCCAGCTCCTCGGTCGATCCGAGCATGGCAACGTGCTCGCCGAACTCGACCTGGTGGTCGAGCCGCACGCGTACGCGCACCTTGCCCACCTTCCCCTCCGGTTTCTTGTCCTCGGCCCTGCGCGTAAAAGTGAATTATTATCTGATGGTATCAACTTACATTTTGACGAGGTTATCAGATACCTGTCGACGGAGGTAGTGGCTGCGGCGCGGCAGACGAAGCGGCGAGGGGGGAACGGGAGGAGGCTGCGGCGAGGCGCCGGAGATGGAAGAGACGACGACGTGGAAGGAAAGGGGAGCAGGCGGCGCCGGTGCCGGTGGCGGGATATGGAGAGGGGAGTGGAGAAGGGGGTGAGAGAAGCCATGGGCGATGGAAGGGGATGCGGAGATTTTGGCGTGGCAAGAAGAGAGATTTATAAAAATGTGCCTTGTGATATTTTTTTCTTCTTGTTTCAGAAAGAAAGAGAGAGCGCCGGGAAGTAACGATTGCGGGAAGGGGAAGAAATCTGTGATTAAAAAAGTTGAAACGGGTCCCACAATCGATGACATGATTTAAAAATATCTTATTTTCATTCGAGGGGAAGGGATTAGTTTTTGGCATCAATTAATCTAATAAATTATCGATTATTTAACTTAAAAGTTTTAGAATATAACATTATTATATTTAGCTATAACACATTATTAATATTCTTTTGATAATTTCACTTATCACCTCGACAGTTAAGATAATTTATAATTTTTAGACCACCGTATTATTATATTTAGCTATAATACATTATTAATATTTTTTTTTGATAATTGAGATCTTTTCATATTTTTTTTATATATTATATTTAGCTATAACACATTATTAATATTCTTTTGATAATTTCACTTATCACCTCGACAGTTAAGATAATTTATAATTTTTAGACCACCGTATTATTATATTTAGCTATAATACATTATTAATATTTTTTTTTGATAATTGAGATCTTTTCATATTTTTTTTATAATTGGGAATAGTTTTTGGCATCAATTAATCTAATAAATTATCGATTATTTAACTTAATTTTTTTAGAATATAATAATATTATATTTAGCTATAACACATTATTAATATTCTTTTGATAATTTCACTTATCACCTCGACAGTTAAGATAATTTAAAATTTTTAGACCACCGTATTATTATATTTAGCTATAATACATTATTAATATTATTTTTTTATAATTGAGATCTTTTCATATTTTCAATATATAAAATGCATTTTGACAAAAAAAAACTTTCAAAATATTTATATTTTATTAAAAAATTGTTTAACACCTTATTGATTTCCTAAGATTATTTTGTAAATAGTTAATAATATAAACTTCATATATTTTGTTCAATTTATTTTTTTTACTATATATGCTATAATAATATATTGCTTTCATCACTAGTATTTAGTACCAGTCTTATTTTGTTAAAAGATACTTCTTTCCTCGAAAATATATTGGTCTGCAGCTAATCAGTCATTTTATTTATATTAGTAAAATTCAATATTTGTTGGATATTTTAATAATTTTAATTATAATTTATGTTATTCGAACTTATTAAATATTATAATATAATTGTATCAATAATTTATAAAATAATAATATATTTTAGTGATGATTTAAATTATCTATTAATAAACATGGATACGCATCAAATCATCATTGAGTGTTTTAATGTTGCCATTAAAGAGAATTTGATCCATATAGACGGGTATCATAAGTATAAATCGATATTATTAAAATAGATAAGATCTCATTCGACCAATCGATTTAATTGATTCAATTGTGGCTGATTCAATCTAACATAAAAAATGGAATTAACTTTAATCAATTCAATTTGATAAAAATCGATGACTGAGGAACTAGATAAATATTTGGTTAAAGTTTAAAATGGAAAAAAATAAATTTAAAAAATGGAAAGAAAATATTAAAAAGAAAAGAAAAGGAGAAAATATTTTTAATATAAAAGGACATAAAATTAAGATGAAAAGAACATAACATTAAAAAGAAAATAAATATCAAATAACTAATATAAGAGAAATAAATAAAAAAAAAGTAAAGTGTCAAGATGAAAAGAAAGTAAAATAAAATAGTAAGGAAATTAAAAGCGATTTGGAATAAAGTATAGTATCATTAGAATTAAATAATATATATAAATTAATAACTTACCAATATCAACGAGTTGGAGATAATGTTTTTTTAGTAAAAAATGATTTTTAAAATATAATAAGTAATAACTTTATATTAATAACTAACTACTAGTAGGTTAATAATATTTTTTTCATACATATCATATGACAATATATTTGTAATTATTAGAAATAATATTATTTTAATATAATTTGGTAATCCAATCAAACAAATCGGTTCAATCTTTACTCAATTAGCATTCCGATTCGACTATAAAATTGTTGATAAAAACTCAATTCGATCTTATTAAACTCCAAAATATAATCGGATTAACAAAATCTCCATTTCAATCATTTTTTAATTGGATTAGCAATCTCCTTGCAGAGGAAATATCAACATATTCCAAATGTTATTTCGCTAGTTAAAAATTGCAAAGAGCGATTGTAGAAAAGGAGTTATGGCTAATGAAATTTGCTTATGAATAGTAATTTTATTTTTTTTAGATTTATTTTTTTTCATATATTTGTTAGTGAAGGATAGCAAGAAAGCTCACAAATAACAAACTTAGGTAATTACTAAATTGTAATTTTTTTAGTTGCCTATAATATTCGGGATTATTAGTTCCAACTAATTTATGTTGTTTCAAATGAATTGAGTTACTTTGTTGCTACATTAGATATGATACCGATAATTTTTAATATTAAAATCAATAAAAAAGATAATCATCTTAATATTTTTTCTAGATGCTTGTTCTTTGCTAATAACTTTGGTTTAACTCGAAACTTCACATATAAATTACTAAAAAGGAAAATATTTTTTTGCTAAGAGCTTTGTCAAATTTTGAACTCGTCATTCCTTAACCTTGCTATAATATCATATTAAAGTAGACGGGACGGACTATCAATAATCCTAAAAAATTTAAGTCATTAAAAATATATATTTTTATATTTATATTATGTAGCTCGAGTTAAATCCTTTGTTTTATTTCAAGATTATAACCATGAAATATTAGTGAAGTTAGAACAAATTTAATCAAATGATTTTGCTTAGGCTGATTTGTTAATTCCCAAATATTAACTACCAATATATAGTATTGATGTGATATATGATCGCCTTCAAATTAATTTTGAATAACGCTAGTGAGATTTTTTTTATAAGTTGATGAAAATAAGAAGCATACGATATATTAATTTGTTTATTTGCTTTTGAATCTGTTATTGACAAAGTTTTTTTTTGTGACGATTATTATAAAGATAAAATTACGAAATTGAATAAAACAAATTAATGAATGAATAGTTATTTGATAAAATATATCGAAAATGGTTGCACTATAAATAATGATGTCATTATTGGTAGGTTTTAAAAATGAAAAATTTTCAAAATCGATTGTTAAAGTAGAATTTTTCATTTTAAGTATTATTATTTTTAATGTTTAAAGGGATTTAATTTCTTTTAATTCAATGTGAAAATTGAAATTATCTAATGTGCCAAATATGCTTTGTCATCAAATTTAGACTGTTAAGTGTTCATGTAAGGAAAGCAAGTCAAATTGACATAAACTCGATTTAGACTCTTAGATTCTATTAATAAATTAATTTTAAAAATTATATAAATTCTTATAAATTTTTATAGACATTATATAATTTTATACGAATTTATAAGATTTTATATGAATATGCACGATTCTTCATTTTGTATAATTTAATATTTAAATATTAAATATTTCGTTCAAATAACCTTATTAATAATGACAAACGATGTTCATAAATAATATATTATGAATTGAAATTATTGAAATCAACTTGAGTGCATTTTTATCTTTCGTTACTTATTTCAACTTAATAAATTATAAAGTTGTTAATTACTAAGTAGTTAGAAGTAATAATTTTATTTTTATTGATTTATATTTATGTCATAATAATATAAAATATTATTTTTTATATATTTGGACTTTAAATATGTGCATATTTTTATATTATCGATATATATTAATTATTTTATAATTTAATTTATTTAAATTGTAAACTCTACGAGTTCATGATACGATTTTATGATATGAGTTTATAAAAGAGAAAATGAATCTACTTAAACTCTTGAACTTAACAATCTTACGTATATACATAATTCAAGTATGTAAGACAAATTTAAAATTTGATTATTAAAATTACGCTTGATTATAATATAAAAAAATACATTAATTAATAAAATATTATATTATTATTTATTTGACTATTTTATTATTTAATTAAATAAAATTCTAAAGGCCAAATGTGAAAAAAAATTATAGCAAATTACACGTGAAGTGACAATCTGAATTGCCTCCTCTCTCATAGGCAATCCAGATTGTCACTTCACAAATAATCTGCATTATTTGCATTGCAAATTACTTGTAAAATTAAAATAAAGTAAACAAGATAATGTAGTGAGCCCAGATAATTTAATTATAATATTACAGATAATATGAAAAGATTACTTCTAGAGAAACGCCCCATTTAATTAAATCATTCTATTAAAAATTCAAACTTTTTTATTTGAATTTGTGGGTTTTGATGACAATATGCATACTCTATAAACTATATTTTTTCAGTGCAAAGAAAAATATAAATTTAAATATTTTTATTATCTTACGTCAAAATTTAGAGAGAGAAAGTTATTTTGATTTTTCAATCTTTAGCTACGAATATATGATCAAAGACAAATGAGTCAACGAAAATATATGCAAATAATTGTCTATTTAATAACGATACTGACATGATGTTTTTCATATATAGGCCATGAGTTCACTTTATCATTATCGTATTAATATTGTCTTGGATGTTTTAACGCAAGTTCATAAATAATTGTGAAAAAAATATAAAAAAAAAACATAAATGAAATGAATATTTTTTCACAAAATCAATCTCTAGACCAATCAGGTTAACCTGCAATAGCATTATCTAAAGGGCGGTCAATTTCATGAAATTGATATTTCAAACGATCCATTTGACACATTCTAAAAAAAAATATCTAACGATGTACATTTCCACTAAATTTGGAGCCGCTTATTTTCATAAATTAGATACTTCAAGAAAACATCACAACTGGCTGTATTTATTTGATAATTATACAAGTACATTTTTTAAGGAAGAATTCTGAACTCAAGTTATTAGAATTCATCATCTACAGGGTGCCCAGAGTTAAAATTGTAATAAAACAATTAATGACGAGTTGAAAAAAAATAACATTTTTTTACAGAAAAACTACTAATGAAAATGAACAAGAAATGAATTGAAGAACAATATAATAGAAATCCTTTTTTTAGTTCTGAAAGGATATTTATGAATTTAGTGCAAAAGTTAGTTTTGAAAGTTAATTGATTTTTGCGTGGATCTCAATTTAAGAGTACATATAAGTGATTTAATTAACTAAAGTATAATAAGTACTTTTAAAATTTTTATGGATAAATATTTATATTTATGAACATATTATACATCGTTGATGCACATAAGATACGTCATTGGATATCAAGATAATGTATGTCACCCATATAATAAAAGTCACACTTGAGTGTGGAAAAATATTAAACTGATAAAAAATATTAAGATTTCGAGTTTGAACTTCTGAATATAGTAATTTTTACTAAGAATCTCATTCACTATAATTAAGTGTTGAATTCGGAATGATACAAATTAATCAAATACTAGTAACTTATTGGGTGTAGTAATTTCTCATTAAATTTTTTTATTCGAAAATATATTCAAGCTCGAGACCTTAAACATATATTTAAGAAGAAATTACTACATTCAGAACCTTCTTTAAATGAAAATGAGTTCTTTACTACACTTCCCACAATAGTAAAACTCTCCTTTTTTATTTTGTTCCACACATTTTATATCCTCTTTATTCGAATATTTTTTATGATTAGTCTCTTAACTTTGACTCGTTTCTATATTTGTCTCTCAATTTTATTTTATAACAAATTCGTCCTCAAATTTTTATTTTATAACACTCTTAACCGATGATAGTAGGTTTTCAAGTTATTTTGTTGACATAAATGCGAGGGCATTCACGTGGACGTAATTTTAAAATAAATATATAAATTATATATGATATATTATAAATTTAAAATTAAAAAAAAAAGATAGAGAGAAAAAGCCAACGTGGGCCTCCTTCTCTGCCCCTTCCAGGAAGATTAGCGAAGGGGGCAGCTTGACCCCTCCCACTGTCTCTCTCGGCGGAGGTTGAAGGATGTTGGAGATAGCAGATGAAGACTGATCATCCAATTTCTATTAGCGTCGATCCAATTTTGGAGCGGTTGCTCTAGCTCCATCATATATATGTTATTTTTGAAATGATTATGTACTCTGGTGGTTTTGAACATTAACATAGTGAAAAATTCTCTGCGACGGTCGTGGACGTAGAAGATTCATCTTCGAACCACGTAAAATGTGTGTGTATTTTTTTATGTTTCTTATGATCTTTCTATACTTGTTTTTCGTATTTCCCAACACAGGAAGAACAAGGGCGTCAAGAAGCCAGCAATAGCGTCAGCGACCATCACATCGACGAGTTGTAGTTTGTGGAGCAACCAACATCCTTTGATGTACGCTTCGCCAACGAGATGATCCACGGCGTGGAGTTCGAGGATTACCCTCCGCCCAGCGATAAAGGCGCGGTCTTGGCGTTGCAGAAGCCTGATCTAGAGAAGAAGTTCATTGAGGAGGCGACCAAGGAGAAGATGGTACGGCTCAAGGGGCATCATACAATACCGTGCTATTAGCTGGAGTCGAGAAGCTCGTTGTTTTCATGAAGGATTTCCAAGCCAGGCATGCCCCATATGCCATCATTTACATAAGAGAGGCCCTCATCCGTTGCTTTCTGCGTTATCTGTAGAATGCATCCAATTGATATCTTGTTTTTTTTTTTTCTTTTCTATGATACTTGAGAAGCTCTAGTCATATTTTCTATGGTACTAAATCAGATGATCTTTCTCCATTCTGTTCTACTTAATTGGTACTCTTGTATGCTTTATTTAGAATATGTAAGGCGCTGCTTCATGATCAAACAAATAGTTTACCGCTGCAGTCCTCGATCAGTCGCCATGAGCCACTGCAGCCTTCTATCTCTAAAATGTAGTTGAGCGCGCTCAGGCTCGAGTTCTCCACCGACCAATGCAACCAGCTCGGCCACCAGCAGCTCCCGTTGGTGAACTATGAAATGATGCCGCCACTGATGGGCGAGAACTCCGTCAACTCCGCTGCCTCTCTTCTTGTCTCAAGCCTCAAGCAGTCGAAGAAGGCCGAGGACTACCAATGCCTGCTGCCCTACGAGGAATTGCATGGAACCTTGGGATGTTTAAGGACGTCAAATTGGAAGCGCAGCTTATCAACACCAGCAGCTGCTCAGATCAATAACAATGGCAAATTCCATATGAGATGAGCAACACCTCTAAGCTAGGAGCTTTTGGTTCTGGTGCAGTCAATGGCTTTAACGCTTCATCTGTTGACTCCTTCTACTAGTTGTCCTGGAATACGGCTGCGGGTGGTGCCGATGGCTGGACGGACATCGCAAGCTGCGGGTCATCTGTTGCATCACCTCTCTCCGGTGGAGGCGGAGGGGGCAGAAGCCCCTCCCTCCACCTCTCTCCGGCGAGAAAGGCAGATCCCTCTCCCCTACTTCGCCTCTTTGTTGAACCTTGCTTTGTAAAAAAGCAGATAGATGAGCTGTAATGTAGGCTGTAGGCCCCGTTTGGTGATGCTTTTGAAACCCGCTTTGCTAGCTTTTCTTTTCATTATTTGCTAACTTTTCTTTCCATTATTGGCTAGCTTTTCTTTCTATTATTGTTTGGTGAATATTTTTGTATCTGCTGTTTTACCAAATTTCTTTAGATCACTGCTTTTTTACAAAGAAAGCAGGCTCTGCAAGGTGGGTTGCGGGAGAAGGTGAAGCTCGCCACCAAGTTCGGGATCAGCTTCCCCAATGGGAAGCCGGAGATCCGGGGCGATCCGGCGTACGTCCGGGCAGCTTGCGAGGGCAGCCTGAAGAGGCTCGGCGTCGACTGCGTCGATATCTACTACCAGCACCGGATCGATACCCGGATTCCGATCGAAGTCACGGTGAGTTCTTTTGCCGTCGATTCCCAATTCTGGTATTTATTGTCAGAACGCGAAGTAATTGATTAATTTGCGTATGCATGTTGAGGTGTATAATGTTCAATTGGTAGTACAAGCTGTTTCACAGTTTGGCATTCTTGTTTTCCTTCTGTTAATCTGGTTTGTCATTTCACTGGTCGCGGGAGGAATAGAAAATGCGGGAATTCATTATGACTCCGTAATTCATTATGACTCCGTTGATTAAGATGCTATTTCAAATGGGGAAGNATTTCAATATCAACTTTATTATTTTAATCATATTTTTTTGTATATTATAAATAATAAACAATTGAATATTAATTATTTTAATATAATAATATTTTAAAATAATTATTATTAATTTATTTTTATTATTATTAGATAATTGTATACTACTTATTTTATACATTTATTTGTTTGATGTATAAATTTTATGAGTTTAGGTATATGTTTGTAATTCAAGTTTACATAATTTAAATTAAATTTATAAACTTAACTTTATTGTTTAAGAGTATTTTGGTAAATAAAATATATTATTCATTAATCTTTTTTATATAATGAATAAAATAATAAAGATTGCTTTGTACATTGCTTATGCATACTAAACAAAGTAATGCATATTGCTGGTAATTTAATTAGTGACAATCTTTGTGGAAGGCAATATAGATTGCTAGGTAATGTGGAAATGTAATGTAGTGAACGCAAGGGATATTTGGTATGAGGTAATCTATCTGGATTACCGGTTATTTAAATTAAAATTCTCAGGACCCACCATATTACCGCGTTTGGCTGTAACACGTTACCGGTAATTTTTACTTTTCTAGTAATCTAGATTACCATCTTACTAGTAATCAAGATAACACCTATTAGAGGTATATTTTCATATTACCAGTATGATGACATGCATTTTGACAAATTTATCCATTCAACCAAATTTTTAAAATATATTTTATTAAAAATATTATTATTAAACATCTTCTTGATTTCTTAAAATTATTTTATGAATTATAAACTTCATATATTTTGTCCAAACTCAATTTTTTAATTTTACCCTTTTGTTTATATAAATTAATATATGATTAAAATTCAACATTTTTTAGGGTATTTTAATAATTTTCTATTTATGTTACTAGTACTTACCAAACACTATAATGTGATATTACCGGTAATTTATAAAGTGGTAATCTATTTTATTGGTTATCTAGATTACCGATTAATAAAAGTGGGAATGCGCCAAACGCCCCCTAATGGTTAGTCAGATATGTATGTAGAGACTCATTTCTCATTCACAAAGAGTTTTTTTTTTGTTAAAGTCATGGGTTATTTGTTTCTTTCCTTTGTACTGCTTCTTTTATATATCTCTGCAATATGCTTCCTTAAAGGAAGGTCATCCAAAATCTTTAATTTTTTCGTATGGGCCTTGCATTTTAGATGTCTGTTGAAACCAGTTAACTGAGTTTACTAATGGAAAGAGATTCAGTATAAGCGAAAGAAGAGTGTTATAAGCATTCAGAGTACTTGATTGGCATGGTTCCCTCTTAAAACAAAGAAAAATGAGAAAAGTCACTTCATGTTAAAATACAATAATGAACTATCTCAAGCATGCAGAAGAACAATTGTAGCTTTATGTAATGCTCAAAACACTTAGGGCTAGACCAACCAACTCTTAGTAGAATGGTTGGCACCTTGCTACCTCTTGTAGAGGTCA
>LTAE01015637.1:0-10175 GCA_001647135.1 Pontederia paniculata
ATGAAATGCATATAAAATTCATGCACTAAAAAAGCAAGTTGCAAAATTATCTTTTCAAATAGTTGAATCTCATAAGGTTGGCAACGGAGAAATCATCAGCCATCAATGTCCATGTCACCATCATAATTCTTATAAAAAAAGATGAAGGCTGCAACTATTTTATCGGCCCATGACATGGACTACTTAGTGGCATATTAATGGAACAAGTGAATGTGTAATTAAGGATGGACAATTTCGAAGGAAAAGCTCGCCTTTGAAGTCCCAACCACAAATAGGCCATTGTCTCCAAATTAGCCACCACTAAAGGAGAGGGTCACATCATTCACAACATCAGCATTGAAAGGACCATCTAAATCCAAAAAATGGCGACTGAAGAGCCCTTCATTAACCCAAAATATGGAACCTCCTAATCCACAACTCGAAGGGAAGGGTAAACACTCAAATCAAACTAAATCAATTCTAGACAAGATACATATTGCACAACAGTTGTTGAGGCTCATCAAGACATGTATTCATCAATTTATCAAATATCCTCGATCATAACACGACCATGTCTAGAACGTTATTGACCTTGTCACAATCAAGCATAACACTCACCCATCCTAACGCATACTAATGCAAGGATAACTGGTTCGCATTCAAACCAAATGAGTCGTGTCACAAAGAATCTTAGAAGTCTCACACAACGAAGAAATCATCAACCATCATATGTCCATGTCACATCATAATTCTTATTAAAGAAGATGGATACCACAAATATCTTATCAGCCCTTGACATGGACTACTTTGTGGCATGTTAAGGGAACAAGTAATTGTGTAATTAAAAAAAAGTCAAAAGGAAAAGGTTGCCTTTAAAATTCCACTAAAATCGATCATTGTCTCCAAATCAGCCACCACTAAAGGAGAGGAGCACATCATCCACACCATCAACATTGAAAGCACCATCTACATCCAAAAATGGCGATTGAAGAACCCTTCATTAATCCAAGTTTTGGAACCTCCTAATCCAAAACTCAAAGGGTAGGGTAGTGTTATACACGTCAACAAAACTAAATTAGTCTTAGCAGGGATACATATTCCACCGCGGTTGTTGAGTCTCATCAAGATAGGCATTCATGATTATATCAAATATCCTCAGTGATAACACGACCATGTCTAGAACGTCATTGATTGTGTCACAATCATGCACAACACATGCCCATCTTAACATATACTACGACATGAATAACAAATTCACATTCAAACCAAATGGGTTGTGTCTCAAAGAATTGAAATAATAAGTTCAAGCCCAAGTTTCTTACAAGCATTTAACATTGACAACTACCTTTTTGCACCATCAACAATTGAATGCCTTGATGCTATGAAGACCACGTACTTGACCTAGAAGCTCTCTACACCAACGAACAACATGATTCATTTTTCACCTGGACACGAACCATATCACTCCCACAAAAGCTATTCTTGAAGATTAATTTAATGGGTTCGAACATCGACTATGAGTCCAATGCACTCCATCAAAACTCCTAACTTGGGTGAGATATTTCCTTCTTTTTCTTTTCATTTTTATTTTCATTTCATATACCATGGGTTTGTCCAACACTGGGGACAATGTTGAATTAAAGCTTGGAGGAGGTTGCATTTCATTCATCAAATTTTCTTTATCAATATTGCATTGGATTTATGTTAGTGCATTTATTTTTTAGTTCACATTTTGTTTATTTGTATTGAATTAGAAAATGAAAACTACATAGAAATTGCAAAATTTTTAAAAAGTATCAAATTTTCTCTCGTCTTTTACATCTAATTTTTCTTTGTTACTAACTTAAGACACCTTGTCAATCTATGAAAGCCAATTGTTGATGTATTTATCGAATATTACCTTAGTATTAAGTATTGGTCTGAAGAAAGTTAAGTAGAATTATGAAACATATGACTGACATTTTATTTTTTGGTTTTCTTTTGTTTTTCTTCTCTTTTAGTTATGACTATATTTGCATTTTTATTGAACGCATAAGTATTCCTTGGGCTTATGCATATTTGTAAAGGAAATGCATAGAAAAAATGAATGTGGAAAATCGGAAAACTTAATTAAACAAAGTTATTGAGGAAATACAAAGTGTGTTTTATGCAACCCTGGTGTGTCGAGTAGTTAGATCCATAGAGGATCCTTTCTTAATGACCTAAGGTAAATTGGTTCAGAATCCACTTATTGAAAGCCCACTACATGGACGACCTTGAGTAATATGGAGAAGCACATTTGCATTCGAATCAATAGTTAGTTGAAAATTTTAATTTAGAACCTAGGAATGTTCGGGCAAGTAAACTGGAGAAGTGCCTAAACACCTGTTGCCCTAATGTCATCTAGTTTTGGAGTCATTAGTTGAGAGCTGCTACATGGACTTCATTTTGCAAACCTACTTGGCGACTAGAACTCATGAAAAGAATTATAATGTGAGTATAAAATATAAATATCTTAAGTTCATTAATTATTTGTTTTTTCCACACTATTGGCATTATCGACTATATTTTTTTCTCTTTTATGTGGTCAGAATAGAAAATAAAAAGTTTAAATATGAATGAGTATCATAACCCCTATGAAGTTGAGATTTTTTGAAATGAGGAAAGATTGGTTGACGGAATGGAAGCCTTGACATCACTAATTGTTTAGCTTTGTCTTAAGCTTTTGCTGAAGCACAAGGAAGAGTTTAAGTTCGAGAGAATTTGATACGGGTAAAATTATACATAGCATTTAGTGTACTTTTCATAGTTTTGATCATTGCATGTTGGAAAGCTATTTTGCATGATGCAATAGTATTATATATATATATATATATATATATATATTATTTGATTTAGAGGATTAGTTGGAGAGCTCGACATGAATGAGAAAGCTACTAGTATATATTGCAACAATCAGAATGTAATACGNTATATATATATATATATATATATATATTATTTGATTTAGAGGATTAGTTGGAGAGCTCGACATGAATGAGAAAGCTACTAGTATATATTGCAACAATCAGAATGTAATACGTCTTACAAAAGACCAAATGCATGATGAAGGAGCAAAGAATATTGATGAGAGTTATCATTTTTACGTGATGTAGTGGAAAATAAGAATGTTCAAATTCAAAAGATCGACATTCATGACAATCTAGATATGATGGCAAAGAACTTACCTGGCATCTCGCGAATAGCAATTTAGGCCCATCGAGACCATTCGACAAAGGATGATATGTTTAGAGAGTTATGTAAAATTCAAGTCAAGGTGGATATTTGTTGATATGTCATGAATTATTTTATCATATACTTGAAGTGAAAAATTAGTTACAGATAAATTAATGCTAGCAAGTGCACTAATTGTTCAAGTAATGAAGTGTATAGAATATAGAGTTGTCAATCCCATAAGAAATTAGTTTAACTAACTATCTAACTTCGGGGGCTAATAAGAACATTGAGTTTGGAAAAGGTGAAAAAACAATAAGAGAAATGGTAAACTAATCTAACTAATGATGCCTAGGACATAAGGATGAGAGATGATAAGCTTAGGAACAAATTTGATATCACCTCGACAGTTATTGATTTCAACAATGATGAATAAATTTGACTTTTAGATGGATTAGGAACACCAAATATATGATCTCCCTTGACGGGTAAACCAACTGTCCTTAACCCTAGTAAAATTCAAAGAACTCCCTTAACGGTTCTGCTCTCAATCTACTGAGATTAGGATGCAAGGAGATGTATTCCTAAACTATTGAATCACCCATAATAAGATAATTCAATTGACCAAAATTCTAACAGTCCTTAACGGATCAACAAGATAGAACATGAATTGCTTCAACTTAAAAATTAATAACCAGTCTACATAGATCATGAACTAACAGAGAACATGTTAATATAACTTATTAATTAAATAAAAACAAAAGGCAAGTAATGCACTCAGCAATCATGTTCATAAGAATCAAATAACTCTAAGTAATACCGAGAAAGGGTCGAAAAGTTTGCCCTAGCTATTAAGACTATTACAAACTAGAAAGATTAAAAGGTAGAAAAGATGAATGTTCAGATCATCCCAACAAAATGTAGAACAAAGAGTAATCTTTTGGATTTGATGATGAATTCCTGCACGATCTTTTAACGAGTGTACCACACAAGAATCTTCTCCACAACCCTTGAAATGCACTATTACGGCCCGTTGAACGGGGTATTCAGCCTTGAAAAGTCATTTTCTCATCTCTTACGGTCCGTAACATTGTATAGTGACCCGTTACTTGATAAAACTTCAATTTGTCTTTTTTGTAGAGGTCGTGAGATTATATCCTGACCAGTGAAATACAATGTAACACCCCGTAATGGGATGTCACAACCCGTAACCTGGTGATATGCATAGATGAGCTTGCTGTCAAGGTCGCGAAACTTCATTATGGCCCGTTATACTACAATATAGATTTGTGGGCTCTCTGTCACGACCGTGATGGCATGTAATGGCCCGTGAATCCAAGAATGTGATATGTTGCTTCTAAAGCTTACTATTTTCATCGTGTAGTCCCTTCTTGGCCTTTCGTTGCTTCCTCCAATCGGTTTTCTGCAAATAATACCCAAACATGTGTAGATTTATGATTCGACGAAATAGAAACAAACAATCAATGAAATTGATGCATGCTATGACAAAATTAACCAAAATAAATCTACATTTATGCCTCAAAACATGTTGGAATATGCATGCACCAAACTCCCCCAAACTTGAATACTTGCTTATCCTCAAGCAAAGTTGAAGGCAACACTCAGAATATAAAGATTCAATCACTATTTAATATGAGGCGATAAATGCTAAAAATCATGACATTCAAATTTCATTAGCTAGCAGGATGCCCTTGAAAATTAATTGAGAAAAAGTATAAATGCCAAGTTATGAGACAATAAGATGGTGAATGATATTAAATTTTTTCAGATTTTTATAGATTTTCAATTAAACAACACTACAACAAATATGAAATGCAAGATATGATGCATGAAGTACATTCTCCCCCAAGCTTGCACTAAACACTATCCTTAGTGTTTAAGACCAAACCCGAAATGAAATGAATATGTGCAAATAATGTAAAACAGATAAAGGAGCAGAAACAACCCAAGTATCTTTGTTCGATGGTGGCAAAAACATAGGAAGAAATATTCATTTTTTCGATAAGTGAAAGGGGGCAAAGCCCAAGTTACAACTAATTTAATTAAAATAAGAAACTGACATAATGTGGGGTACATTAGCCCCCACGATGTCACCAAAAAGGAAAGGTCCTAGACTAACAAGTGGTTAATCAAGCACTCGAAATAATGTATGGCTAGAAAGAGCCAAATGTGCTAAGGCATCCGCCAATGTGTTAGCATCCCTGTTGATATGCTGGATTGCCACCTGCCAGTTCCGTTGTTGTAGCTCTCAACCTAAATAGACCAGTGAGGAAACACGTCTCCCTGGATTACGTAGGCCAGACAAAAACTCCCAAACTTCTTTACAATCAACTTCCAAAATGACCTTTTTGTAACACCTCTACCATGCCAGGTTGAGACCAGATATTGCTCCATGTAGTTTAACTTCTATAGGAGTTGACAGATTTAGTCACAGTGTGAAGCCGGCAATCCAATTCCCAGTAGCATCACAAATAAGTCCTCCAGCCCTTGCTCGATGGCTATTGATGGTAACAACTCCATCAGTGTGTATTTTGATCCAACTCTCTTCTGGTGGCTTCCATTTGAGAGGTTGCAATTGTTGTCCTCCTCCTATATTTGCTATTTCAACATTGTAGGCGAGGCCAAAACTTGCGGCGGAATTGTGAATAAGGACATCCGGTCTATCTAGGCTGGTTTTTTCAAACACGAGTTGATTGCGCCATTTCCAAAAGCTCCAACACGCTGTTGCAAAGATGGTTGCCCTTGATACGTCTCCTTCAAGTCTAGATCTTCTTGATAGATTGGCTACAAGTCAGTCCTGCACATTAAGATTAAAGAAAGTATCACGAAAACAAGGGGGAAGAATTTTAAGCCAAGTATTTCTCACCCAGTTGTAGTCTGTGATGGCATGCATGATAGTTTCGTCTGTAGCATGGCATCTTGGGCATTTAGAGGATATAGCAATGTGCCTTTTCATTCTTTCGGCATTTGTCATGAGTCTACCGTGAGCAGCGATCCAAAGGAAGTAACATACTCGTTGAGGGCCTTCCCACCTCCAAATAAATCGCCAAACAATATGCATCGAATGCCATCGATGTGTATTTAGCAATCCATAAGCGCTTCTTACTGAGAATTGACCTCATCCCAATAAATTCCAGAATTGCTGTCTGAGACGCCCACTTGAATGGGTATTGACGCCAAGTTGACAAGGACACTAGTGCGTAAGTAAGGTTCAATAGTTTCCCAAGCCCAAGTGCCATCAGTTCCACGCATTTCTCCTACTTTCTTATTCCTCATGGACAACAGAACAAGGGAGTTTGTTTCTTCGCTTAAAGTCCTATGCCCGGTCAGCCAGTGTTCCGACCAAAACATTGCTGTTTCTCCGGAGCCTATGATACATTGTGCTCCTTGCTTTACAAAATTCCAAGCTGCCGAAATTCCTATCCACATTCATGAAGGTGAATCCTCTGTTGCAGCGGCTACTATACTTACCCATCAGTACTTGTACCCAAAGATCATCCGGTCGAGATAATATGCCCCAACCAACTTTGGCAAGAAATGCAGAATTTGAAGAAGTGTCCCTTAGTCCCAAGGCATCATTCATTTTAGGTTGCGTGATCACTTCCCACGCCATGGCATGGACTTTACATTGCTCCGGTTTATGTCCCCAAACAAAGGAGCGACACCATTTGTAAATTTCATTGCAAATGCCACGAGGAATATGCATGGTTTGCATAACATGAGACGGGATAACTTGTAGAACAGAACTTGCCAACGTTGCACGACCTGCAAACGATAGAGTTTTCATGGGCCAGCCACCTGGCCAAGATTGAACTTTAGAGATTAGCCGCTCAAAGTGTTCTGTTCTAATTCGCCCATCCACCAACGGGACACCCAAATATTTCCCCGTGTTCTGCGCTGGAGAGATGTTGCATACCTGCGATACACTGGCACGAACACTAGAAGGCACTGATTTGGAGAAATAAAATCAGAGATTTCGAATGGCTTACCTTTTGACCAGAGACTCGACTAAATTGTTGTAAAGTACTCAAGATTGTTTGCAGTTGTGACGGTGAAGCTTCTTCGTATAGCAGCAAATCGTCCGTGAAAAGGAGGTGTGAGATGCCCGGGCCTCCCCTTCCCGCTTTAATAGGATGCCATCTTCCCTGATTAACATCATTGTTGATCAGGTGTGTGAGTCTCTCCATGCAGATGACAAAGAGGTATGACGAGAGAGGACATCCCTGAAGGATTCCCCTTTAAAGTTTAAAGTCCTCTGTTTCGTTCCCATTCCATGATATCTTGATACTTGGTATCGCCATGCAGTTCATGATCACATTTACGATCTTGTTTGATAGTCGGTAGTCCCACAGCTTGCATTGAATCCTTGATGAATGACCATTCTAGTCTATCATAGGCCTTCTTGAGATCAATTTTAATTGACATGAAACCTTTTTTGGAAACTCTCATGCGTCCCATAGTTTGAACAAGTTCTTGCGCAATTATAATATTATCTTGAATGCTCCGACCTGGCAAAAAGCTAGATTGATTTGGAGAAATAACCTCACCAAGGATTTCTTTAAGTCTATTGGTCAACATTTTCATGATTAATTTGTAAGAGACATTGCGCAAACTAATTTGCCTGAACTCATTTAATCTTTGTGGATGTTCCATTTTGGGAATGAGTACAAGACGTATCTGATTTATTGGTTCGATAGAGGCTCCTTCGTCTATGGTTTTCTTTGCAAATGACACCAGCGAGCCTTTGACCACTTCCCAGTTATGCTGGTAGAACACTGCTTGAAACCCATCCGGGCCCGGTGCTCGATATGAGTGCATGCTGAATAATGCTCTCTTTACTTCCATTTTTGTAACTTCAGTGTTAATGATCTGCCACTTCTCATTGGACACTAGGGGAAAGCATCGAGGGAGGGGAGAGTAACTTTGTTGAATTTCGCTGCTATAGATTTTTTTTGAAGTGGTTGATGGCCATGCATTTTAGAGTTGGCTTATCCTGTATCCATTGACCATTTTCGGCCTCTAGTAGTTTGATATGTATGCGCCGCTTTTTAATGACAGCTGTAGTGTGAAAATAATGTGTGTTTGGGTCACCACAACTGATACATCTACATCTAGAACGTTGATACCACATCATCTCTTCTTGGGCCATAACTCTTTCAAGCTCCAAGGAGAGCTCTCCTACGAGTCTTCTTAGGAATGCATTGGGGCGATGATGGAGGGATCTTTGGGTGCCGCCCAACCTGGCCATGAGTTCCTACTTCCTGCATGTTACATTGCCGAACACTTCTTTATTCCACTCAGTTACTCTATCTTTAAACTGATTCAAATTAGTCAATAGCTCTTCTCTTGTGTTCCAACAATTTTGCAGGAACTGATGGAAATCTTTGTGCATATGCCAGGCTGCCATAAACCGAAAAGGCCTTTGTGGTTTTCGTTCCGCTTCCAATGTGACGAGGATAGGATGGTGATCAGATTTGATGCGCGGTAGCACTTTCACACCAGCATCAAGGTACTTCACCCTCCACTCAACATTACAAAGGGCTCGGTCTAGTCTTTCATAGATGTGCTCCTCTCCCTGGTATATGCGTCCATACCAAGTGAAGTGTGGGCCACAGCTCCCTAAATCGATAAACCCTAAATCCCTAACAACCTCCTGGAAAGCTCGCATGGATGAGTAATTTGTTGGTCCTCCTCCTTGCTTTTCCTCTATCTAGAAGAGCTTTGAAATCTCCAATTGTCAGCCATGGTCCCTGCATAGAAGCTGCCCATATACGGAGTTGATTCCATAGCTCTCTTCGTCCCTCTTCTTGAGGACTGCCGTATACCGCTTTAACAAACCAGCTACACCCGTTCCTTTGAACCTTGCAGTGAATGGCTTGAGCATGGCGCTCTAAAACAGTAATATGGACTGATTGTTGGAGTCAAAGTATCCAAATTACTCCTGCGAACCCTCGTGCTTCGACCCTTGCTGCGTTACAACCGTTAACACTCTACATACTTTATTTGCTTTACTGCCGCTAATTTTTGGTTCCAAGAGAATTACAACATTAGGTCCTCTTTCCTCATATACTCATTAATCATTGAACGGAAGCGCTTGTGTCCTGCACCATGATAATTCCAACAAAAAATACGCATTAAATGGAAAATAATAGAGGGTTGCAATGTTCAAACCATTCGCATGCTCAGGACGTTTGGTGTTCAACGACCTCCTCCATCTTCATATTCTTGTCTGACTCCCTTTCTTGGTTTAAATCTGCCATAATCTCATCGTCTCGATGTGAAATATGGACATCCTTTCAAGGAACAGGTCCAGGGTCGTACTCTTGATTCAATGCTTCCTTGCAGCACCTCAGATATTCAGCTGCTGCTGGATCACTATAAATAATACTTGTGTAGTTTTCCATGCCTCTTCTACTTGCTCCTTCGTCTCTTGTAATTAAGTGTTGTCTTGCTTCATCCCCACCGACCTTCGTGTTCTCTAGAGTTTTCCTTCCCTCCTGACCTATTGGTTGAGAGGTAGCCATTTGCTTCTTATCGGATGGTGGAGTTTGGTGCTCACGAATTTTTCCAGAGCCCCTTGAACCTGCAGGTGCCTTAGGATTGAGAGGTTGGTCGGTTCCTTTTTGTGTTGTAGGATCGGAATGGCACTAAGAGGGGAGGGAGGTTGAATTGGTATATTGAAAAACTTTCTCTACTTTTATTGATGATAGATGAGCTATATTAGCGGAAGCATATAAATGCAAATGTAAACAAGTAGAGAGAAAAGAGAGCAGAGAAAAATAAACAGGCACACAAGCACAAAGTTTGTTGACGAGGTTCGGCCAAACTCCTGGCCTATGTCACCGCTCTGGTCTTCTCGCACTCGAGATCTCCGGAGATCACTGGACTCCTTCTTCAAGGGTGAAGGCTCCCTTACAAACTTCTCATTTCTGTTCTAGAGGACAACCTCTTACGGTTCACTCAAGAACTCTCAATCCCTTCTA
>LTAE01015644.1:0-10163 GCA_001647135.1 Pontederia paniculata
ATATTCAAACACTTTAATTGAATTGATATAAAAGATAATATTGGTGAAACAGAATTTTAATCCTAACAAACTAAATCTTTTTATCTTTTAATCTTTTCTTTTATATTTTATCTTTTATCTTTTCTTCTTATTTTCTATCTTATCTTATCTCTTTCCTAATTCATTGCAAATCTTAAATCGGATTTAAAGATAAAATTTCAGAATCTAAAATTCATCAGTCCTCGTGGATTCGACACTCTACTCATCTCTATATTACTTGTGCGACCATTATACTTGCTGAGTTTTTAGCGTGTGAATTTTTGCATCACTACCACAATCAGCATTGCAATATAGTGTCAAATTCAAAGAAGATGATTCTAATAAAATTCCTTAACCAGATGAAGACTTCAAATATCAAAGAACCCGTATAAGAGCATCTCAATGTCATTGGCGAGGGCCATCCGCAAATTGAGATAGAATATGCATTGAATGATTAATCTCTAAAGAATTATCGTTAGATAGACAAGATAACAAAAGAGACGAAATGATAGTCAAGATCAACAAGAGGCGAGCTAGAATTAGAAGAAAGTCATGGCTTTTGTTCCATCGGGAAGGAAGTGGGTTTAGTACCCGACATGCTGTTGAATCTAGGATCCCGAGATTATTTTGATGATCACAAATTTGTGAGAAAGCTCAGTTAGTACTAATGACCTTTTGAATTGATCTGTTAAAGACATGATTTTTATGTTTAGTCAGTGAAAGGTCTACAGAAGTTGAAGAACGAACGACCTATGCACTGAGAAGACGTAAAGGAAAAATCCTAAGTATCGAATGATTGTCCAAAGGATGTGAAATGGTCGACCTATGTGAGAAACAAAGATTGAAGAAAAGGAGCCAAGTACTGAGCGATCGACCAAGGATGATTGATGGATGACCGAAGATGAAGATTCAACAGGAAAGGTCACCCGATGAAGATAGAGGGCGACCGAAGGTTCGAAGTCAACAGTACTGAGGATTGAAGAACGAGCACTCCAAGGGAAGAGAACGCCCAATGAAAAACATAAGTCATGATAGTTGCAGTTAAGGAAAGGGAAAGGTAGTCCGAAGTTGAATAGTGGACGACCGAAGAACTCTAAATGAAGAGAAAGGTCGTTCGAGAGTTTTAGAGTTAAACCAGTGGATGACCGGAAGAGCGTAGTGTTGAAGAGAAGAATGAATGGTCATCCAAGGGCTCTTTAGTTAAAGCTACGGACGACCAAAGATATGATGGGAAAAAGAAAGGTCGTCCGAAGATATGAGCAGACGAAAAGAAAGGTCGTCCGAAGGTGAAGATCGGGCGACCGAGAGATTTCAGACGAAGAGAAGGGTCATCCGAGAGCTTTGGCGTTAAAGTAGTGGACGACCGGAAGAGTGTCTGAGCTGAGGTGTCGATATGTGCGGACATCCGAAGGATTAGCGAACGACCGATGAAATTCACAAGGAGACTATGATCGTCCGAGAGCTGATGAGGCAAAGCAGCGATCGACCAGTATATCTGATAGAAGAATGAAAGGTCATCCAAAGAATCTGAGTGTTGTCAGAGGACGTCCAAAGAATGTCAGAAGAATGAAGTGGACGTCCGAGGAACTCAGTGAAGAATGAGCAGACGCCCGAAGTACTCAGTGAAGAGTGAAAGGACGTCCGAGGGATTGGTGTGCAATCAGCGGACAACCAGGGAAGAGTTGAAGAATTAAGTACAAGTCAAGATCGGACGACCGAAGGATTGGTGGGCGACCGAAGTAGCTTGACATAGGACTTCAACTGAAGCAAAGGGCGTCCGAGAGATTGGTGTGCGATCAGCGGACGATCATAGTAGAGTTGAAGAACTAAGCACAAGTCAAGATCGGTCGACTTGAGGATTGGCGTGCAATCAATGGGCGACCGGAGGGGCTTGACGAAGGAACAAAGGCTAAAGCTCTGAACTACGAACGTCCGAAGGTGAACGGTGGACGATCTAAGCACCAGATGGTAGTTCAATGGATGACTTCACTAGAGCAGTTGTCGACGGAAGCAAAGAAAGCGGACGACCGAGGGGTAGGTGAAGAGTATTGTACTTGCATTAACGGCTAGTTTTCTGAGACAGAGATTAGGTTGTTAGTGGAGAGTATAAATTGTAATCTCAATAATCTTGGGAAGTAACTTTGGCAAAATTGATTAGTGAACTTGAGAGGTTGAGTGAAATGCCTTAGTTCCTCCTTCTGAGATTTCGAGTGTCGAATCCACAATAGAAGGAAGTTAAAGTGTGTGTTCAAGAGTGACATACTATAAGAGGTTGTCTCCTTGTCCTCGAAAGAAAGAAAGGAGAAGAGGAAGGTGTAAGGGAGCCTTCGCCCTAGAAGAAGGAATTTAATGATCTCCGGAGGTCTCGAGCTCGAGAAGACCAGAGAGGGGATGTAGGCCAAGAGTTCGGCTGAACCTCGTGAACAAATCTTTGTTTGTTTGTTTCTCTTCTTCATTTGCAATTGCATTTGTGTGCTTTCGCCAAGATAACTAATTTAGATAGCTAAAAATTTTAATACACCAATTCACCCCCCCCCCCCCCNCCCCCCCCCCCCCCCCTCTTGATGTCATCTAGATTCTACACATGCCACTCTCAAATGAAATCTAAAGAGTATACTTGGATGAGATAGGAATAATGATGATTTACCTAAATAAAAATGAAGAACACCAAGGTCTTTAATATGAAAGAACTGGTTTAAATAACTTTTGAAATCAACATAATGGACTATATAAAACCATATTTGCGTAAAGCATCATAAAGCTTATGAAACCAATTGCGAGATGCCTATCAAAGTCCATAAAGGAATTTTTGAAGATGACATACAATATTTGGTTTAGGTGAACGAAATCCAGATGACAAACACATATAAACCTCCTCATGAAGATCACCATGGAGAAATGCATTATTGACACCAAGTCGATGAAGTTCACATCCTTTGATAATGGCAACTGTTAGAAAACAACAAACAATAACCAATTTTACAATCGGGCATAAGTGTCATGAAAATCTTGACCATCAATTTGTGTGAACCATTTGGCAATATGACGAGCTTTAAATTGCTCAATAGAATCATCTGCATGACACTTAATCTTATAAACCCACTTACAACCAATACCTCGTTTGCCCGAAGGTAATGGCTCAACGGTGAAGGTGCTATTACATTCAAGTGCTGAAACTTCTTGTGACGTAGCATCATGCCGGTGAGGGTCTTATAATACAGTAGAATAAGACATGGGTTCCACGACAGACTCCAAACAACTAGATATGCTTCTGCAAGTGCATGATAAGTTCTTATAAGTAACATAATTTGCAAGAGAATAAACCACCCTAGAAGAGGAATTGGAGGGAGGTGAACTACATGAGGGCTTGCAAGAATTTGTGTTGCAAATAAAATCAAACTTTATAGGCACTTTATGCTCTCGATGAGAACTCACACTGGCCAAACTCCCCTTGTTGTCTGCCATAGAGGTACTAGATGTAGGTAGATATTGAGCCTCTCTATTTTGAGCAATATCAACAAAAGAGACAAGAGAGCTTTCAGTGGAGCAAACATGTTCTAGGATGGTTGAACAACGCAAGGAATGGGCTCTTGTGAAGAGGTAAATGATGTTGACAACGAAGAAGCATGATTATTTTAGAATTAGGAGACAGAAATGGGAAGGAGCATTCATGAAATATGACGTCACGGGAAACAAATATCTCTTTTTAGCAAGATCAAATATGCATTTGGGAGTATGATGAGCAAATTTATTAGAAGAACAAAGTTTATGATGGACATAACAAAAAGAGCCAAAAATTCGAAGGTGGGTAAACTTAGGAGATTTGCCTAATAAGACTTCCTATGGGGATTTGTGAGATAAAATGGGAGAGGGAGAGTAATTAATAAGGTAAGAACCTGTTAAAAAATTCTCACCCAGAAATTTTAATGATAAATTTGCTTGGAAAAAGAGAGAACGAGCCACATTTAATATGTGGTGATGCTTTCATTCAATGCGACCATTTCGTTGTGGAGTGTCAGCACAACTAGTTTGATGAATCATTCTATGTTGAGAATAAAAATTGGACATTAGACAAGAACAAAATTCTAAGCCATTATTTTTATTTTCCAATTAAATTGGGTAACAACCAATTGATAAAAAGAAGTAAGAATGTCAGAAATTTCAGACTTTGTACGCATTATGTAGACCCAAGTGCAATGACTATCATAATCAAGAATAGATAAAAAAACTAGCACTAGATAACGAAGGAGTCAAATCAAAACTAGTTAAGACATTGTTTGAACTGATAAGAAATTAAAGGGGAGTTTGTTCCGCACGATAACAAGCATCACAATATTTAGAAACATTTGTATAAGCAATAGAAATTCGAAGAAGGTGTTGCAAAACTTGACAAGTGGGATGGCCTAGTTGCAAGTGTTGAGAAGCATCAAATGTAGAAGTTGCTAAAAAGCCAAAAGAGGATGGCAACACTTATTTTAGATAATAAAGTGCATCATGTAATTCATCCACTCCAATCAGCCTCCTCGTAGCTAGGTCCGACATGATGCAAAATCGAGAGAAAAATGTTATAGAACAACAAAAATCATGACTCAGTTGTCCGTTGGATATCAAGTTGCAATGGAATCCAGGATTGTATAAAACATTAGATAAAGAAGAATGAAAGCCAAGATGTGAACTGCCAAAAATTTGTGCATGTAAGACATTGTCATTAGGAACTAGGATAACAAAAAAAATCAGTAATATCATGTTCATATATGAGATAATTCAAAGTTCTAGTCATGTGATTTGAAGCGCCAGTGTCAAGAACCCATTTAGCCATTCCTACGGATTGAGAAAATATCGCACCTGCAAGATTTTCAAGAAGATGACTCGAAGAACCAAGGAGAGCATATGTAGTTTTTGGATTTCAGCACTAGTAAGCATGGATTTTTTTTCTGGAGCTGATCCATCAAGAATTTGGGCAGCATGAGCAGCTGCTAATGGGGCATTGGAGATGCTTTCCTTCTTATTCTTGGTTGATGGGATGTCCATGCAGCTTCCAACAGTTTGCTATAAGGTGACCAAGTTTTTCAAAATGATCACATTTGGGGCAATTTTTGGAAGGAGGCGGTGAACTAGATAGGTTGTTGCCTCAACTCTGTTTCACATCTGCGTGCTAAGGCTAGTTGACGCTCCTCTTGTGTTGTCATGGAATAAACTTTTGCTATGTTGGGAAGAGGATTGATATTCAATATTTGAGAACGAATAGTAGTAAAAGACTAAGAGTTCAAACCTACAAGAAAATGATAGATCTTTTCATGATCTCAATCCTTAATATAGTCAACAACAACGTTGCAAGTGCAGGGGGCATGGACTTGTAGTTGTCGAGTTCATCCCACAATCCTTTGAGTTTGGTGTAGCAGACTGCAATCATCATGCCTTCTTGCTGCAGATGATGGATCTAAATTTTGATTTGATAGATCTGCGGTACGTAGTTCTAAGTTATAGTCATTAGTTTGATTTTGACCTCAATGTCGATTAAGATTTCTTGATGATGATAGGATTCTTCTTAATGTTGATCGGGAGAGATCCTGGTGTGCATGCAGCCAATGAGTTGGCTATTTGTCCAATTTGAATTTTCAAGTTGCATATGGATGCAACGTTGTTTTTTTATGATGCGATAATTTTTGTCTCGAAAAATTATTACAAAAACTCTTGATGCGATGCTAATATGGACTAAAAATTCGCTAGCAAGTGCACTAGTCCTTATCAAGTAATAGTTATGATGAGTTGGGTTATCGTTCCCACGAGGATTGGATTCTAACTAGTCGAATCCCATAAACTAATAAGAGGGGTACATTGATTTGAGATAAATGATTTTAACAAATAAAAATAAAAAAAATGAAAAAAAAAAGTATGGTTAAGATATGATCAATAATGCACCAGTAAATAATATGACATCAAGCACTGGACCAGGATGAGTAATTAAGGAAAATTAGGTGTTATTAAATCAAATTAAATTTTGGTAAATTTTAAGAGGATTTGGGTTTCCTACATATATGACTTCCTCTCTAGAATGAGTCAACTATCCCAAGCCTAAAGTATTAACTGCTCCTCTCCAGAATGACAATATAACCTAATAGGTAAATAGAGACGCATAAAGATGGATTCCCTAGACTATGAATTATTTCTCTTCAGGATGATAATTTATAGACCTTACACTATGGCAGTCCTCTCCAGGATGCTATCAATGTGTGCTATGACATGTATTGAATAAAATTTAAAGATCAATTCATAAAATTCAGAGAAAATCACGAACAAATTATTCCTATTCAAGATGCTAATAGATCATGACATCAAAGAATTTACGAAAGCAGTAAGAATCATATGCATACACATAAAAGTTTGAAAAATTGAATTTGATATGAAAAATTAGGGTTCATCCGGTTTTCCCTTTTTGAATGAAAAATCTCCAAAAGTATAAAACCTAATTAAACACATGAGAATTTATCCTTTGAAAATATAGGAGAAGAAGATACATAAAAAAAAATTCTAGAAAAATTACAATTCAAAAGTTGAACACCTTCACGAGATCATCTCTAAAGTCCAGCAGCACTTCATTCTCTTTCTTGTAGACTCTCCCAAGCACATCACCTCAATGAAGATTTTGAGGATTATTTATAGGTGGGAAGAGTCTTGAATTTGTAAAACTCTTCTAGGAGAAAATACGATTTGAGATGCGATTAGAATTGTCAAAAAATCACCTAAAATGGGTTTAAAATATCAAAATAAGAAAATTCTAGAAACTATCACGACCTGTGACAAAATAATCTAGGCCATGACTGAATTGTCATTCTTGGCCAGTTGATGTCACGGCTTGTGACAAAATTATTACGTCCATGACTGAACAATAGTAATTGGCCTATAAAGCATCACAATGTGCAATCTGGGAATCACGATCATGATCAAACAATGTCATTTGGAGTATATATGTCACGGCCCATGAGTTGACCGTCCCGGCCATGATTGAACACTTGTAATTTGCCTCCATGGTGTCGCTGCCCGTGATCAAATATTCATGGTCGTGATTGAACACTTGTATTTTGCACCAGATTGTCACGACCCGTGATCAGGGGCGGAGCCATGTGCCTGTCGGTGCCTGCACGTGCAGGCACTGGCTCCGCTTAAGTATATTTTGTAGTATTCTGTTAACATAATTATATTGATGCTCAGTTGGTTTGGATCCACCTGCTAAAAGCTGCACAATGAGGGTTCGAATCCCCCCATTGTTAGCTTTTGTTTTTAAAGCTTTTGTTTTAATTTTTTTTCTCTCTAGTGACCAAAAGCTCATTCTAAAGGTTAATTAATATTTACTATAGTTGCTACTTCTCTAAGAAAATATTTAGTATAATTATTAATTTCATAGCTCTGTCTAATCATCAAACTCTAAAAAATTATTTTTACATTATTAATTCATATTTAAAAATCTTGACTTCTTAAGTACATTTGTAGTTTTTTTATATATATTTTCGTCGCTTTAACTCGTGTATTCTTTTTTTTTCATTGTCATAATTCAATTAGTTCTTTTGCTCTTATTATAAGCTCTGTCTAATCATCAAACTCTAAAAAATTATTTTTACATTATTAATTCATATTTAAAAATCTTGACTTCTTAAGTACATTTGTAGTTTTTTTATATATATTTTCGTCGCTTTAACTCGTGTATTCTTTTTTTTTCATTGTCATAATTCAATTAGTTCTTTTGCTCTTATTATTAATAATTAATAGTTTAATAGTAATTACTTGTATTCTTTCTTGTCTTTAATCAAAATGTCCCAAAAATTATTTTGCTCTTATTATTAATAATTAGTAGTTTAATAGTAATTACTTGTGTTCTTTCATGTCTTTAATCAAAATGCCCCAAACATTCTTTTGCTCTTATTATAAATAATTAATAATTTAAGAGGAAAGAAATTCAATTATTTTGTTGATTTTTTTGGTTCCTCTGATCAATGGCCCTTCAAATTTCTTTGTTCTTTATGTACATTTATGATTTTTTTATATATTATTTTTTGACTTATTAAAATATAATTAATTATATTTTTTTCTCTTCTGAAAATAATGGATTTTTCACATCAAGTTTTTGATGTCGTTACTAGGGATCTAAGTTTTTGACGATTCTGATTTTATCACTTTGTGACTTTTATATTTTTTATTTCACTTGTTGTTGTGCAACTTTGAGGAACAATTTGTATCACAGATCATCAACTCTGGAGGAATCGAGCAAAAATAGTCGACGACATACTAGAAGCTCAAGTGAACCATTGAACTTTGATCCTAAGATTGAAAAATTCAACCGTCGGTTGAGAAAAGAAGTAGCAATGGCAGACAATAAGAACATCGAGCATATAGCGGACAATTAAGAGGAGATTGAAATGGCGATGAGGGAGTATGTTGCATCAAAGTATACAGATGCTGAATCTGGAATAGCGCTCTGAGCCATAAATGCTAACAACTTTGAGATCAAACCAGCAATAAAGAGGATGATGCAATTGTCAGAATTTGGCAAATCATTTAATGAAAGCCTTCACGATCATCTGGATCGATTTCTAAATATATGTAGCTCTTTTAAGTGCAACAATGTCTTTGTGGACGCAGCTCGCTTACGTTTATTTATATTTTTTTGCGAAATAAAAAGCAATATTTTTTTATAACTATATTATATATTTGATTGATTTATTGCCTTAACATGTAAGTTTAGAAGTATTATACATGTATATAACCTAATCAAGAGTTTCATTGGTTCTGATGGAATTTCAATAAAATAACCTGATTAAATTCTAACAACTATTATTATTGGAAAAAATATCACTTTACATAAATGACTCCAGCTAGATCTATTCTTTGGATAATATGGTTAAAAAATGAAGCTAAAGAATAAAAGTATCACTTAATGGGTGATATTTTTGCATTTATTCTTAAATTCTAAATTTATCTATTAATTTCTTGACACTTTACGGCCCTCTCTTCCTACCTATGTTGTTATTAGTAATCAAATGAGAATTTTACCCTTTCTAAATAATAGAGGTAAATACTAGTATACAAATATTAAAAATATACTTTAACAACTTAAATAGTGGAGACATCTTTTAATTTTTCTGTCTTTTATTTTTTTAAATTAAATATTTTACAACAATTAAACGTATTTATAAAAGGATAAACTATTAATTAATCCACAAAAAAATTAAATTATAAAAACATTGACGGAATTGAATAAAGTATATATTAATAAGTAATGCCCACCTCAAAAGGCTGCAAAGCTAAGAAATGAATTGTGATCCTTCAGGCAGGACGACGACTAAACGTTTGAAGCTTGGGATCTGTTTAAGGAACTCCTTGCTGGGGTGCCTACAACCGGATTCCTTTATCAGAGCTACTAGAAGGCTTCTACAATGGATTATGCTAGAGCGACAAGGATAAATTGGATGCCTCAGCTGGAGGCACTATCATGGGAAAGAAATGCCCTAATGAGATTTATGACCTCATCATAGTCGTGGCACTAAATTCATGGAGAACCAAGAGATAAATTCAGAAAAGAGGAGTCCACAACATGACTAACGATGGAGTAGTTGATGCAAGCAAAAATATACATGTTGCATGCATCTCATTTTGATCATTTCACTATAATTTTGCATTAATTCATACATTATTTCATATAGTTTTGTTGATTTTTCATTTATTAGCTAGATTCTACTTAAGTGTTCTTTGTGATTAATTTTTCACATTACCTAAATTCATGGCAAATATTTAAAGGAGAAGAATCAAGGCACGATGACTCAAAAATCATGGAGCAAAATGGGCCATGTCAATAGAAAAAACAACCCGTGTTCAACATCACAAAATAGCCCGTGTGCAAATACGAAACAGACTGATGCGAAGTGTGGGGTAAGATAGAAAATGATCACAGGTTAGGGGATTAACCAGGATCGATCTTCTGTAATGGATGTCTTCACTTCAAATTTTAATATTTATAGACCTAGCACACTTCTATTACCGCAAGTATACGGCAATCGTCGAGTACTTTAGGTATCGATCCACAGGAAAACTTCGCTTTCGTGCTTTTATCACTACTATTCCTCAGTCAAGCTTTCGCGGTTAGGGGGCTT
>LTAE01015646.1:0-10159 GCA_001647135.1 Pontederia paniculata
GCTCAGGAAAGTGGCCTATCGGAATAATGAGGAGGAGGAGAATGCGGCGGAGATGGTGAGGGAGAGGAGGTGTCCGATCTGTTTGCAAGATTTCGTAGGTGACGCCATGCAGACATCCATTCCACCTGCTTTGCCTCGAGAGCTCCCTGCAATGCAAACCCGAGTGCCCTCTGTGCCGCACTCCCTTTCCATAGAGACTTCCACGTTACAGAGATGCATAAACATATCCATATAATTTTTGTGATCGAAGCACTTAATTGCTCATCATCTAAATAAACATTTTTGTAGTAGATTTTTCTTTTGATTTTGAAATACCATAGCAATATATTTTCAAAAGATATATATCTCAAGTTTATAAATCAAGAAAAAATATCAATCACGTGTTTGCTTCTGACTAGTGAAGAATAACGTGTTCGTTTGCACCTTTAAATACTTTATAAAGCTATTTATTTAGATCATAATTAGTGAAGAATTAAAAACTCAAGTTAAAAATTTACACCTCATTAAACCCTAAAGTAAATATATAAAGTTCCTCTCCCTTTTTACAACTTTTTTTATAATATTCGAACGATGAATATTTTTGTTAAAAGAGATTGACAAATATCTAAATATAAGAAAAAAATTGACCTAATAAAGAAATATACTTTGTAACCAAATAAACCCTAAATTTGTGAGCAATTTTGCTAATGTACTTATGTTTTCTTCTTAATATATTCAAGTCGTATAATATTTTTTATTTAGTTACATCCGAGTGCATGCCCATCTAACAATAAACATTTTTTTAAGAGAAAGATAGTTATTAGGCATGCAACAATTATTTAATTCTGACACGTATAATACCTTATAATCATGCAATAAACATTTTTTTTTGAAGAGAGATAGTTTATCTATTTATCCAAAAGCCAAAAATATCTTATACATAATATTCAAGAGGTCCTCAGGAGGGTCATCTGCCCAAAAGGTATCAGCAAGAGAGGTACGCCCTAAGTTTGCTAAGAAATCTGCAGCAGAGTTAATTTCTCGGTATACATGCTTTAATGTAAAAGAGTTTAGACTATCAAAGGCATCCCAGCAGTCTTTCACAATATTTGAGATCCTCCATGGGCACTTCATTGACTTTGTAAGGATGGAGATTAAGTTTGTCGAGTCACTTTCAATTGATGCTAACTTGAATCCCAATTGAATGCATTTGAGTAATCCGCATCTGATGGCCCAAGCTTCTGCAGCAAGCACTGAAGTAAATTGCTTTGAGATTGCACCTGCATACATACAACTTTTATTAAGAGATCGAATAAGATAACATGCACCTCCGACCTCCCCAGGTCCGGAAAAGAACCCGTCAGTGTTGAGTTTAACCCAGCAAGGAGGTGAAGACTCCCAACGGATACAAATAGGATCTTTTTGGGGGAGTCCCTTAGGACAATGGTGTTTAATCCATTGAGTTGGCCCTTGCTTTTTCCCACACGACAGAGATGGTGGAATGTTTAGAGTGATGGTGAATATCATTTCTTAGGCACCAAAGTCCCCATAGGCAGAAAGCAATATGTGATAAGATGATTTTTTTAGACTGGGTAGTTAGATGAGTACCCTCAAGGATCCAATTTCCTTCATTCCAGGAATCAAAATATAAGAAGGAGAAAGACATTTTTTGGTGAAAAATATTCCATAACCTGAAACTAAGTGGACATTGAAAAAAGAGATGATCCAAAGTTTTCACACACATGCCACAAAGGGTGCAGTTTGGATTAATAGAAGAGTCAAACCTGAGAATCCAGTCCTTTGTAAGGAGTTTACCATGTGATAGTTTCCACAAAAAAAAAGTTTAAAATTTTTGGTGGGGCAGAGATATTCCACATTTATGTCCATCCATTCCATCTATTACTACCAGGTGTAGTTGCTGGCCTACTTAGGAATCTAAAAACAAATTTGCCATTTGCCAAACCATGGGTATCCGTCACCCACAACCATCTGTCATCACTGAGTTTTGCAGGCAAATGAATGGAGGTGATGAGGTTGCCAAGAGAATTACCAAAGTAATCATATATGAGAGGATAATTCCATTCATGTTCAGTTATAAGATCAGCAACAGACAATGAGTATAATGGAGCATAAACATTTACATATGTAGGCATAAAATGAAAAGGAATGCAAAAACACCATGGATCTTCCATAATACTCGTTGAAACCCCATTACTTATGTGTTTTTTCAGACCCATTTTTATGCTATCAAGAGTTTGAACCATTAACTTCTAGCACCAAGCCTTTTCCTTAGGTGGTTGATAGTCATTCCAAGGATGTGGTATGCCATATTTATTAGTCACCAGTTTGCACCAAATATCTTGTTTTTGATTAAGAATATTTACCACTCTTTTGGCTAGCAGTGAGGTTTTGATTTTCTAAGTATTTCTAATTCCTAAACCTCCTAGGTGTTTTGGCAATTGGACATTTTCCCAATTTATTAGGTGAGCTCCCCTCTTATCTCCTTCTGCAGACCAAATGAAATATCTAGATTGCCTTTCAAGTGTCTCAATTATTCCATTTGAAATGTAGATAGAACTTAGAGAATAGTTTGGGAAAGAATTGAGAACATATTTAACTAGTACAGTTCTTCCAGCTTGGTTTAGACATTTTTTTCCATCCAGAGAGTTTGGCTGAGACTCTATATGATTGATCATTTATAGATAGGATTTTGTTTGAAATGGGAACTCCTAGATAAGTAAAAGGGAAATATCCTATTTTCATGTTTAAGATCTGTTTCAGCTTTGTTTTCCTATTCAGGTTAAATTTAGGTGGAAGAAATGTTTCAAATTTGTTATAGTTTATTTTTTGGTTTGTTATAGAGCCATAGATCTTAAAAATTTTCTTGAGTCCTTTACAATTTCCTTTGGTTGCTGCAACTGAAATTAACAAATCATCTGCAAAAGATAGGTGACTCACGATGAAGGTATTGATCTTGAATGGGATTAGTGTACCTTTTGCTTCTTCTTGGTGCATGAGAGATGTAAAAGTCTGAGACACTATGATAAATAAGTAAGGTGAGATTGGATCTCCTTGTCTGATACCCTTGTGGCTCTTAAATGGTTGAGAAGGTTTACCATTTATGACACAACTAAAGGTAGGGGAAGTGATACATGTACTGATCCAATAAATATTTTTTTGTGGAAAGTTCATTAATTGCATTGCATTTAGTATTGATGACCAGGAGATACGATCGAAAGCCTTTTCCATATCAATTTTTATTAGGATGTTCTTTCTTCTTCCTTTCTTCATAGAGTGGGCAAGTTCTTGAGCAATTAAGATATTATCCTGGATAGATCTATTGGACACATAAGCTCATTGTTCAAGGTCTATAATAAAAGGTAAAACTTTTTTCATTCTTCCAGCAAAGATTTTTACAATTACTCTATAAAGTACATTACATAAAGTAATGGGTCTGTATTCAGTTACTAGTCTAGGTTTAGTTCTCTTTGGTATGAAAATCAGTGAGGTGTTACCCTAGTCTTGTGGTAGGTTTCCATTCTCACAGAAATCTAGGATAATTGAAGATATGTCTGAGCCTACAATATCCCAATATTTTTTATAAAACTCAACGGTAAAACCATACGGTCCTGGAGCTTTTCTAGGAGGCATGGACCACATGCACTCCTAAACTTCCTTTATAGTAATTGTTGAAGTTAAAATTTGGTGATATGAGTTATCTAATGCAGGTTATCTTGGCCATAAGTTGATGTCCATTAGGGGCAAAGGGCCAGGTGCCCAAAGGTGTTCATAATGTGAGACAAAGAAGTAGGTAATGTCTTCATCATTTGTGATCGTTTGACCTTGATTGTTTACTATGGAATGGATATGATTTTGTTTATGTCTAATTATTGTGCTTAAGTGAAAATATTTTGTGTTTCTATCCCCAGCTTTTATCCAATTTTCCCTAGATTTACTCCACCATTTTATACTTATTTGCCTTAACAAGGCTACATGCTGATTGTATAATATTCTAAGTTTTCTCAGCTCATATTCATTCAGGCCATAATGTGCATCTTTTTGTTCCAAGGCTTGGATTTCCTATTTTGCAATTTGAGCTCTGTTTTCTAGTTTTCCTAGGCTCTTTTTATTCCAATGTATGGTTTTTTCCTTGATGGCATTTAAGGTTTTTTGAAGTGATCTCTTCACATGTTGCAAGAGTATTATGGGTCGTAAGATTCCATAACGGATCGTAACACTTTCAGAAGCCTACGCTCGGGTCATCAACATAGGCCACGACCTCTCTTCTCCGCCGCGCAGCAACAGCGACACCTCAACGCCGGACGCGCACTTTCACACAGGTTGTGTTCCTCTCTTTCTCAACTTGGCCGTGTCGGCAACTGATCACGAACCGCGTCAAGAACTACCTAACGTGGGTTGTTTTCCACCAACACGGGCCATTTTCATCATCTTCGACGCGCAACATTTCATCATTCAACATGGACCATTTTTTTGTCTTCAACAATGCCTCAAAGTTTTTATCATCACCACTGCATTTAAATATCGAGTTTTTGGAGTTGCAACCATTCTTCCTTAACTATGTCTCTAGGTTCATTATAGTCAAACCAGAAATGTTCATATTTGAAGGTTTTTTAGTGTGATCTAGATGATTTGTTTGTGTTTAGAAGGAGGGGAGCATGATCAGAAGCACACCTTTCCAAGGTGTGCATAGTCAAATTTGGATAATTTTCCAGCCATATATAATTTTCTAGAGCCCTATCTAGTCTACATAGGATTCTGGCTTGGCCTAAGCGGTGGTTGCACCATGTGCACTGTGTTCCAACTAAAGGGATATCTATAAGGCCTTGGTCTTGTATGAGATTATTTATTTTCCTAACTGATTTGGTATTTTTGAAGGAGGTCCCTCCTTTTTTGTCCTTAGGTTGAATGATACAATTAATATCTCCCATTAAGATCCATGGAAAGCCATTCGAATGTATTATTCCTAAATCGTACCATAATTTGTTTCGATTTAAAGGCACTATACTAGCATATATACATGAGAGAAGGAAAGTGAAGTTACCCATAGATACTACAACATGCAAGACCCGGGCGGAAGTTAGGATTGAGGTTACCTGAGTGACACTAGAGTGCCAGGAAAGAATGATTCCACCTGCAGCTCCGGTGCCCTCTTGAAAGATACCTTTCCAAGTTCTTCCCAACCGCTTGATAACTTTCTTAGACTTGATTCTATCATTGTGGGATTCTATCAAAATGATAATATCTGGTTTATGTACTCTTTGTAAATCAGAGATGCGGTCCTTAGTTTTGCTTAGGTAAGCTCCCCGACTATTCCATAGGAGAATTTTTCATTTAACGGTTGAATTGTTTAGAGTTGCTCCGTCCATAGCTGGGACCTGCAGAACAGAAAAATTAGTTTCATTGTTGATATTTTGAGCATCTTGTTTTACCTTTTCGTGATCAGTGGCTTGTTAGCGCGAGCGTGTGAGGGTATGTGTCAATGAATCAGATTGATAGAGCAAATGAGTAAATAAAAATAAATAACTCATTTATCAATCTATAGGCTAATTAATTGGAGTTATAAATTTTAACAATAAATATTATATATAACTCGATCTAGTCATACATATTTGTTTATATAAACTATTATCATGGTACATTGTATCTTGAAAAATCTAGAAGTTAGAAATTTACAATATTGTCACTCTATTTGTACGACTTATTGAAGACGTTACTCGGATTTAACCTTACTTGCTTTAATTTGACTTTTAACCTTTTAGCCAAGATTATATACACGTATGTGAAATTTAAAATCAAATATAAAACACTTTCATGCGAAAGTTTAAAATTGAAATAAAGTACTAAAATCATATATCAAAATAAACTCTCAGTCAAGACCGGACAACGATCCGGAGAGGTCGCCGATTCAGGTTTGATCGGTCAGACCGATCAAACTATTCGATCAGACCGATATCAATAAAATAATATACATAATAAAAGATATTAAATTAAATTACTTATTAAGATATATTAATACTTTTAAAATAAAATCATGGCAACATAAATATAATTAAATTCAAAAATATTTATTGTTAGATTTAGTTTATGATGATATTTTTTTCATTTTAAAATTTTTATTGTGAGAAACATGATTATTTAGAATTTAATATTGTCATGATATTTTGTTTAAGTTTTAGTATAATAAATTAATGCATTACATTAAATAAAATTATGTATTTAGTTAAAAGATTATTTATAATTAGATTTATTCACTATATTGTATAAAATAAAATAAAAATAAAAATAAACCTACATGAATAGCACCAATAGAATGAATATCAAAAAAAAAAAAAAAGAAAAAACACCTCATATAGTTCCACATGGATAGCACCAAGAGATTAGTTTAAAGTAGTGGGTATTAAACATGTATGAGGCCCATGAGATAAAATATATTGAATTAATTTTTTAACTAATTCCTATGAACTGATTTGATCGATTTTGATTGGTTCTTGTCAGTTTTGATCAGTTGTTATTGATTTTGATTGATCTAATCCAGTTTAAATTCACAACCGATTTAGGACTAAACCACTAATCGTTTTAGTGGTCAGTTGACGATCGAATCAATTTTGTTCTGAAACAATGATCTTAGTATCATAAAATTCAGCACTAACTATTACATTATTATTATTTATTGAAAATCAAGACTAGACTTAGTCCATGTCGTGTGCAATCAATATGTCATCATGAACCTTCTCCTTAACCATGACACCATCATCATCGGACCTGATTATCTTAGGAGTCAGATGTAGGGGAGGGTAACCTCCCATGATCAGGCGTAGTAATTCAATCATAATTTTTCTTTGAATATGACATCTTATCTTTTTAACTTTGTATCTTTCTTTTCTTAAAATAAATTTGTTTTATATGATCTTTCCTTTGCTTTCATCTTTCATTCATTTATTTTTTAATTTTTTCTCTCGATGTCACCATATAGAGCGTGAGGACCAGATGGGTTCCAGATGATCTTCAATCAGAACAATTTCAATTTTTTTCTCAATGTCACTGTTACGGTTCATTAAGGATGTCTTTATCGGCAGAGCCAACATTGGAAATTTTCGACCAATTAGCTTATACGACAACTCATACAATATAAATACCAAAGTAATTGGCAATAGATTAAGGAACTGATGCGAAAAATCACACGCTAAAACTCAGCAAGTATATTGGTCGCACAAGTAATAAAATGATAAGAAGAGTGTCGAACCCACGAGGATTGATGAATTTTAAAGTCTGAAATTTATCTTGAAATCCAATTAAAATATATTTAGTGAATTAAGAAAAATAAAAGAAAATGTAAGATAAGATAAGAAAAATAAGAAGAAAAGATAAAAGATGTGATTAACATTTTCAGAAAAGATTAAATAAAAAGATTTAGTTTGTTAGGATTTAAAATCTGTTTTACCAATATTATCTTCTAGATTTATTTAATTAAAGTGTTTAAATATTAGATGGTGGAAGAATTGATTTAAATTTATAAGACTCTGGAAACAGATAACTTAACTATTTTAATCTTAAATTAAATCAGAAATATGTGAAAATGTTAATCCTAAATCAATCTAAATTAAAACGCGATAAAATCTAATCCTAAATCGCTAGGCCTCTCTCGAGTGAATAGCAACTCGCAATTTATGAATTCTGAAAAAAAGATAGATATAAATTTTTGCATCCAAGAATCCAAACACTTGAAAATGGCCAAAAACGAATGTGCCAGGAAAACGACCGGTGTCGAAATGGACCATGTCCGGGCAGATGAAAACATGACTTTTTAGTAGGGAAAAATGAATTCAGAAATGATAGCAGAGAGAAAAACGACATGTGTTAGACGAACACCGCCTGTTTTGCCTCGGCCGAAGACCGTAATTCGCATAAATCCAAAAGAAAGTTAATGAAGAGCAAATACTAACATTATCTTTCGATTAAAGTTAATAAAATATTCAAGAAACTTTAAGAGTATCAAATCACAAACTAAATAAGGTTTAACAGAAATTATTCCCAACAAAGATGATTCTAAGTCTTAAGAAATAAAATTAGAGAACAAACAAAATCTGCAGAATCTTGTTTGCTTCTAGATCTGAAATCCTGCTCCAAGGCTTCTCCTCAAATCTTGACTTTTTAGCTCTTCAGAAATATGTAGAAATATGAGGAGTCTCTGATTCTTTTCTGTCCTCTTTTGTTCTATTTTTTCTTTTCCCTTGCATGTCTATTTATAGGCTAAAATCAATCTCCAAGAGGTCTCCAAGTCTTCCACAAAGTTGAGATGTTTTTAGATTCTTTCTAGGTCAAAATAGAAAAGAATTTATATTTTTCAATTAAATTCGTAACTCTCATTTATGCTGAAATTTAAAGCATCAAAACTCTTTCCAATCTTCTTAAATATGTTTCTTTCTGATCTCCAAGGAGTTAGGATAAGATATGAGTCCTTTTTCAAGTCATATTAGAGAGAAGAATGATAAAATTTTCTAATTTATGTTCAAATTTGTAGCTCTCTCTTGGGCTGAATTTTAAGACTTCATAACTATCTCAAATTCATTAGAAATATGTCTTTAATAGTTCCTAAGAAGTTGTATAATGATCAGAAGTCTTTTCCATGAAGTTTTGACACTTTTTCCTAGTCAAATTCTTCAAAAGAATCATTCCTAATTGAAATAGGAAAAGTTAGAAGTCCTCATTCAATTGAATTTCCTCAAGTGAACCAATTCCCATTTGAAATAGGAAATGGTAGGAATCCTTTTANAAAAGAATCATTCCTAATTGAAATAGGAAAAGTTAGAAGTCCTCATTCAATTGAATTTCCTCAAGTGAACCAATTCCCATTTGAAATAGGAAATGGTAGGAATCCTTTTAATTGAGAATCTTCAAAAAATAATTAACTCCTAGTTGAAGTAGGAATAATGCATTATCTCTCATATCCCATCATCTTTTGGATTGAATTCGACTTCAAATTGTGTGTAGCTTCTTTTGATTGCTCTTTTGCCTCAAAAAGTGTATAATCTACAAAATAAACATTGAACTAGGGAAGAATAATGACTCGAAGAAATATAAAGAAATAAACATAGAAATCAATGCATTCAATGACCAAAACTATAAAAAAATATCTTAAATGAGATGCATAAAATATGTATATTTTTGCTCGCATCAAACATCCCCAAGCTTGAGTACTTGTTTGTCCTCAAGCAAAAACTAAAAACAAAGCTCAAGAATCAAAATAATCCGTCATGGCTTTCATCCTACCAACCAATACTTTCCTCATGTTGTCCTTTTACACGACTATCGCCAAGTATTTATTCACAAACAAAGAATCCCGACTTTTAAAAAGTTCTGAACTCAGACATATTTAGACATTTCTAATCCAACCTCATTTGATATAAAAATATATAGTTAATCATATATAAACATTAATGTTGAAAACATAAGTAAACAATTGAGCTTAAGATATTTAAATATTTGAAATTTAAATGTTTCATAACTTTTTCTTTTATTTAAGTTCAATTTTGAACTCAGCTCTGATTTTAATACTCCAGTGTTTACCCATATTGCACAAGGTGGTCCATGTAGCAAACTTTCAATCGGCATATCCCAGACCAGTTGGCCTTAAGTCACCAAGCATGAACCCCTATGGATCTAATTACCCGGACACACCAAGGTTCCAGATAACACTTTTACATATTTAAACAATTAAAATTTTCAAAATTTTCACATCTTTTTCATTTATATTTTCAACATATGCATAAGTTCAAAAATTACTTAATGTGTTCAATAAAAATGTAACTATAGTTATAACTAAATAAAAAAATAAAAATAAGCTGAACAAGAAAATGTAGTACTTAGTTCATAACTTTACTCAGCAACTTTCTACTTTTTTAATACCCAATACAGAGGCAATAGTTGATAAAAAGAATAATAATTGGATTTCATAGATTAACAAGGTGTCTAAAAGTTAATGCTAGAAGGTCAGTCAAGGTTAGCGAGTTGGTTAATTTGACACAAGATAATACAAAAGTTTTTCTTTTAATGCAATAGAATGCAGTACATCATGCAAACAAAAGTAAACATGCAACTAATGCAGATGACAGATGATAAAATGCATGACCATGCACCATCCCCAAGCTTTAAATCAAAC
>LTAE01015647.1:0-10158 GCA_001647135.1 Pontederia paniculata
AGAAAGTCTTAGTTCCCCTTTTGTGATTCGAGTGAAGAATCCAGGATAGAAGGGACCAAGAGTTCTTGAGAGATTATGTAAGAGGTTGTCTCCTTGTCCTCGTGCAAGAAAAAAGAAGTTGTGAGGAAGCCTTCGCCCTTGAAGAAGGAATTAGTGATCTTCAGAGATCTCAAGTGCGAGAAGACCGGAGCGGGGACGTAGGCCTGGAGTTCGATCGAACCTCGTCAACAAACCTTGTGTTTGTGTGCTTGTTTGTTTTTCTTTGCACTCTCCTTCACTCTATCTGTTTGCTTTTGAGTTTATATGCTTCCCTAAACATACTCTAACAAACCTAACATAACAAAAGTAGCCAAAAATTTTATACACCAATTAACCCCCCTCTTGGTGCCATCCAGGTCCTACAATATAAAAGTCAATCATATCCTGGAACAACATCAGGATTATATCTCTGCCGTGGAACAATGTCATGATGTAAACAAGATACATGAAACCATGTATTAGTATAAGTACTTTAATATGAATTTCTTTATCAATCTTAGATCTTAACCCACTAATGTATTCAAATGACTTTGGGATAAATTAATTAATCGTTCATGAGTCTTCCAGGTACACCGACCACCAATGGTGATGCACTACCACGGCCAATGCCCAAAAAGGGCAGGATGCACGTGAATCCTCTTCGTTGAACAGTGGGAGCAGGCTGAACAACAGGAACCAGGTAGCAGTCACGCTACCCACCCTATATAATTAACTCTGGCGATTCCTAAACAATAGTCGGCGTCCTATTTGTGTTATTAATCTTGCACCTTTACCTCAACAAGGTCCTTAGGTATTAAATCAAAGATTTGAGTTCTATCTACTGAGTCTAGGAAGCAGGCCGTGTGGTCAAAATACAACCCATGTCTGATCGGGTCAACACGGGCCGCGTCAGGATGAAACAGCCCATGTGCTGCCTAGGGTTTTCCACCGCCGCGTCCATCTCGTTCACTTCGTCCGCGCTCTACGTCGCGCCCCGTGCCATGTTCGCCTCGTCGCGCCTTGCGTCCGATGTTGTGCCCGTGTTCAACGCTGCGTCTGTGATCGCCTTGTCATGCCTCGCGTTTGATGGTCGTGTCCACGTCGTTCGTCGTCACGCCCGTGTCTCTTGTCGTGCCCTTGTAGATGATCGTGTCCTTCACCATGCGTCCGATGCCGCGCGCCGCGTCTGCCATGTATGCGTCGTGTGTCGGTCGCGTCCTCCCTGTGTGACCTGCGCTCACGTTGATGTCACGCCCGCGTCGATTGATGTCGCGCGCGTGTGTGAAAGACACGAACCACGTGCGAGGGGCACGATCCATGTGACTGCACATCCCTAGGATTTTCCCTGCGCCGCCATTGCATCCGTCGTGCTCTGTATCAACGACGATAATTCGGTCGACGCGGTCCACGTTGGATAAACACGGACCGTGTTTATCGTCTCCTCCAGGTCCGGTCACCGCACGATTTCACCGGATTTTTGGGCCATTTTCGATGGTTTTCGAGTCTGATCATGGCCAATTAATGGGAAAAACTCCCCTTTCAATGCCCTCTCAATTATAAACAAAACTCTAGGAAAAGCGAGGGAAAAATCCATACAAACATGCATGATCTATCAAATCATCTTATGTACAAGGAATCCGTCAAGGAACATATCTTCGAGTTCATCGAGGTTTGTCCTAACCTTTCGGGGACGTCCTCATCGGTGTTTCTCTTAGTGAGATGGAGGATCTTCTTCTCCTATGACTGAATAGAATTTGTGAGATAAGAAATAGAGGAAGAAAAACATGAATAGTGGGAGGAGGGAGAATTCTCTCTTACCTAGGGCCGGCCATAGAATTTCAGAATATAAAATCTGTGGCACCCCTAGGTGATATTTATAATATAAGAGTCCAAGTTTATTGGACAATCACTGAATATTTCAAATTTGAATAAATTTTTGAATTTTGAAATAACTAGGATTCTGATTTTTATTTACCTAGTTATGAAGATATCTTTGGAGGAGATAAAATATGAGGAGATAAAATTTGAGGGATTTGAATTTGAATTCGATTGTAAGGATATTTTTGAAATGGAAAGATATGGAGAGTTACATAATAACATTCTTAAAATTAAATTCGTCCTCGAATTTGGAGGTATAGAATAATGATCTAACCAAAAGGTTCACATCTAACCCTTTATCTCTTAATCTCTTTCCTCACTCCACATTTTTTCTTATAACTTCCAATTGCACAAATACTCCTCTGTAACTTCCATGTGTTTGTGTTATCAGCTACATATCAATCCTCCTTGCTTCCAAAAAAAATCCATAACTGAAATTATTTCTATTCTTTATTACTATCAATAATCCTTATTGATCATTATAAATTTCGACTCATAGTCATATGATCCTCATGTATAATCATCTTCTTATGATCACTTGATAACTATAATAATAACATTTAATCTCATCTTTTACTCTTCAAAGGCATTAATCAAGGTTAGCTCCTAAAAGATCTTATTTACCCTATTAATCAAATTCTTATCCTAAATAAGATGAAACACATCTTGTTCGTCAGGTGACAGATAACCTCCTTAAAAATATTGTTATATAAAATAATCAATATTTTTTTTCCATTTCTCTTACTTTATCAGTCATATCCATTTACACTTCTCTTGTTATATTAAGTTTTGTGTCTATCACCAATTTCTGTCATTCATGATTGCCTGTAGGCACCATAATCTAATCAACTTAAGCCTCTTCTTTCATAGAGTGAAAATATATGTATATATCCTCAATCATTTCTCAATCATCTTTTTCGTTATTTTTAGATATCATTTAATCTACCCAATCATACTCAGTACTTGCATAGTTACGTTTGATCATACTTTGTACATCCTTGATAAGGTAAATTCTTAGGTAGCATAAGACACCTCCTAATTTATTTAAGTATAGAGGTCAAGGCATTGATCATGCAGCTTAGTCTTACCCCATAAGATTTATAGTGCACAAGATATATAGTTTGATCATAATTTTCTTTGAATCTGAATATTTCTTAATCTTACAAAAGTTAGACCTCATAATCTAACTATTCCTATATCATACACGATATTTGGATAAGGAAAAATTGTCTAGTTCATGTTCTTACATGTAACTTTAATTGATAATTACTTTAATCAAACACACACTATATTCGCATATGTGTGTCTTATATTATTGTCATGTTTCATCTATACAATCATCCACCATAGTCTTGCCTTACTATGTAAGAATCATGTCCAACCATCTTCTTGCCTTACATGACCTATATAAAATAATGGACAAGAATCTCAATTTAAGTTTTCATCTCATACTAGGTATTAAATTCATCACCTAGTCCACTAGATATTCTTATTTCATCCTATAGGCATGAAATTCTAACTTCCTTAGATGACATACTCTTCCTATGCATTACATGGAAGTTCATCCATGTAACTCATCACTTTAATCTTTCATTAATTCTTCATAATTGAATTCATAAAATTTTCACCTTTATCATTCTGGATCCTCAAGGAATGTTTACCTACGTATCTCACATCCAATAGATATTCATAAACTTTGATCCTTGAAAATCAATCTTTATTCATCATGTCCCCGAATAACCTCCTTAGTAATCAGGTTATATCATTAATCATCATGATGTGATATCAATATCTCAATCATATTTTTTTCAAGGAGACTCTAATTTCTATAAGAACTAGACCTTAGGGATCATCAATCATATTTATTTCATCATCAATAGAATACTAAATCTTTGTTCTAATCCTTGAGCGAGTCATAACATTAATCCACTTCATTTTCATTGTCTTTAAGCCGTCATGATCAAGAGGATTTAAAAAATCATCTAAAATCTTCCAATGCCTCAATATTGATGTATGGATTAAAATCATATTTGAACTTGGGGAGGAAAAACTCAATACTCTCCCAAACACACTTATATTATAACATCTTAATGAGAAAATAATTAGAGATAATGTTTGAAACTTACCCAACCTTTACTTGATGGCTATTAGCATGTTAGGGAGCCATCTGTATATATCATAAATAATCACATCAACTATAACAATGCATATGCCTTACAAGGAAAAAGAACTTACTTCTGGTTGGTGCTGCGACTGCTCGTGGTGTATTGCACATGGACACACTAACTACACTGGGGACGTCAAGAGAGTCCTGACTTTAGGCTCTGATATCTAACTGTAACACCCCCAAACCCACACCCGTCACGTGGTAAAGATGTGGATCTGAGGACGCTACTTTGACTAGTCAATAAAATTTTGCGTAATAAATGTAGGAAATGAAACAAGACTGAGATGACTAAAGGGTCCAATATATAAAATATGAAAGATAAACTGCTAAAGAGTCTACATGTCTCTCAACAACAAGGAGTGCAATGTCTTGCCTCGTAGCCATACAACTCAATAAACCAAAAATAAAGAGACCTAATGATAAATAAGACTCAAAGATCCATCCATGTGCAGATAGTATCCACCACCAGCAGTAGGAATCCACCACAGTCTAGTTACCTGTGGGATTCAACACAGGAGAAATAATATTCCATGAGCATAAAACGCTCAGTATGTAAGACATCAAGTACATAAGATAAGTAATAATCATTAGCATGAATAAGGATATCAGAATGGTATTAAATCAGGCTTGTGTACTATGATAATGACATTGGTAAAATAAATATAATCTAAGCCTGCCAAGTATAAAGGTATAGTTCTATCGACTATCTACCCTCGAACCACCTCAGGGAAAATCATTCATCAGAGAATCTCACTATTACATCTACCCTGGAACAACGTCAGGGAAATAACAATATCATGCAACAACATCAGGATTATATCTTACGTTCTGGAACAACATTAGAACATATATAAAGTCAACCATATCCTAGAACAACATAAGGATTATATCTCTGCCCTATAACAGTATCAGGACATAAAGAAGATAAATGAAACCCTGTATTAATGTAAATACTTTAATATGAATTTCTTTATCAATCTTAGATCTTAACCCATTAATGTGTTCAAATGACTTTGAGGTAAATTAATCAACCGCTCATGAGTCTTCCAGGTACGCCGACTGCCAATGGTGGTGCACTACCACGTACGACCAATGCCCAAAAAAGGAAGGATGCACGTGAATCCTCTTCGTTGAACAGCGGGAGCTTTCAGGAACCAGGTAGAAGTCACGCTATCCACCCTATATAATTAACTCTGGCGTCTCCTAAACAATAGTAGGTGTCATATTTGTGTTATTAATCTTGCACCCTTACCTCAACAAGGTCCTTAGGTATTAAATCAAAGATTTAAGTTCTATCTACTGAGTCTAGGAAGCGGGTCGTGTGGTCAAAATACAGCCCGNGTTCGCCATGTACACGTCGTGTGCCGCTCGCGTCCTCCGTGCGTGGCCTGCGCCCGCGTTGATGTCACGCCCGCGTCGATTGATGTCGCGCCCGTGTGTGAAAGACATGAACCGCGTGCGAGGGGCACGGTCCATGTGACCGCACATCCCTAGGGTTTTCCCTGCGCCGCCATTGCGTCCGTCGTGCTCCGTATCAACGGCGATAATACTGTCGACGGTCGATGCAGTCCGTGTTGAATAAACAAGGACCATGTTTATCATCTCCTCCAGATCCGGTTACTGCACTATTTCACCGGATTTCTAGACCATTTTTTATGGTTTTCGAGTCCGATCATGGTCAATTAATGGGAAAAACTCCCCTTTCAATGCCTTCTCAATTATAAACAAAACTCTAGGAAAAGCGAGGGAAAAATCCATACAAACATGCATGATCTATCACATCATCTTATGTACAAAGAATCCATCAGGAAACATACCTTTGAGTTCGTCGAAGTTTGTCCTAACCTTTCGGGGATATCCTCTTCGGCGTTTCTCTTGCTGAGATGGAGGATCTTCTTCTCCTAGGGCCGAATAGAATTTGTGAGATAAGAAATAAAGGAAGAAAAACATGAACAAGGGAGGAGGGAGAATTCTCTCTTATCTAGGGTCGGTCACAAAATTTCAGAATATAAAATATGTGTCATCCCTAGGTGATATTTATAATATAAGAGTCCGGGTTTATTAGACAATCACTGAATATTTCAGTATTAAATAAATTTTCAAATTTTGAAATAACTAGGATTTTAATTTTTATTTACCTAGTTATGAAGATATTTTTAAAGAAGATAAAATACGAGGAGATAAAATTTGAGAGATTTGAATTTGAATTCGGTTGTAGAAATATTTTTAAAATGAAAAGATCTAGAGAGTTATATTTGCAGCCATCACATTTTGAAGAGGGGAATTGTTTAGCTGCCGTTTGCTCCTCCAATATGATTTAAAGAAATGTAGAATAGGGTTTGACAATTTTTATAAAAAAAATCTTATTGATTTCTTGAAATTTGAACAAAACTTAGGCAACTCTTGCTTTTCTTTTACTAAAAGTTGCTTATGTCGAAAATTATTTGTTCATAGAGAACTTTTTTTAATTCCAAATTAGCAAAATCTGATGTTTGGTTGAGTAGATCATCATAAGATTATATATCCTACCACGTAGACTTGACAAATATTAAAATTTAGAGTTAGAAGGGATGATGATCATGTGCAAAATAATGCGATAAAAAAACTTATCACAATAATTGTGACCTTATGTTATAACTGGGATTTACAATGTTTCATGAAGAGAACTCTTGTTCTAATTATTACCCTCTTATTGAAATACATTCTTATCTTCAATTAATTTTTTAAAATCCGAAAGAAGCTTTGCATTTCGTGCAACTCAGCGTCTGCTATATCCAATAATTTGACTTATATAAAAATAAATCAAAATTCTATTCAATCCACTTATTCCCTATTTCTTTAGGAATAAGGAATATGATTATGCTCTACATGTATAGAGTATCATCAAATTTATGATGAAAGACTCATATCGAGACATGAGGTTCTTCGTTGGGATCAAGAAATATGTGGAGCAGATTCAGCTCTACATGTATGGACCGCCATCAAATTTACAATGAATTACTCAAATTTTTATCCTATTTAAAATGAAAGGCCCCATGTATTGATCTGAACCCTTCATTATAAATCTAATGGCGGTCATACATGTGGAGCTAAATCTACTCCACATATTTCTTATTCCCTTCTTTATTTTAAATAAAGATAATGATTTAAACCATTTATTATAAATCTGATGGTGTTCCATACCAAAATATGCTCTACATATTCTTTAATCTAAAAAAATATTTATATTATTTTTATAAGAAAAAAGAGTGCATAAAATATAAGTACATTACAACATTATAATAATATTATTTTTAATATTTTAAAGAATATTTAGGAGGGGAAACAGTGTATAAAAATTACTCGGAATTTTGATTCAACATTTTTTTTCTCGCTTTTAAAAATTACGCTGCATACTTTCTTTTCTTTCCCCGCATTATTTATACACGTATTTATACGCTTAAAATGCGATGTACTGCAGAGGGAACATGCAAGCGACCATGGCGATGGCAAGCGAGGTAATGGTGGTGGAGGTCGGCATGCGGCCCCCGTCGTTCCTCAAGAACATCGCCTGGTAAACCGGCGCGTAGAGCGCGACGGCGGCCCCGCAGATGACGAGCTGCATCAGCATCGAGTCAAGCGCTCCTCCAATGATATCCCCGCCCTCGTGGAGGCTGAGGATAACGGCCCTCGCGGCTCCGCCCGCGAGGCAGGCGGCGGCGACCGCTGCAGTGGCCGCTATGATTGTGAACATAAGGGAAGGCGCGCCGCCGAACTCCATAATCTCCTTCTGGTACCTGGTCTCAACCTCGTCGTCGACAACCTTCGCCGTGACGACGAAGGATGACTTACCGACCCCCAGCAGCTTCAGGAAGGTGTCCACGACGGCGAAGGGGTAGGAGGCCAACCTCAGGAAGAGCCACATCCTCTGCTCGTTCCACCATTCCCAAAACGTGTAACCCGCGCCCGCCGCCTCCACCAAGCTGTACGCAAGTGTTGCGGCGCTCACGTACGCGAACGGCACGAACCAAACGTCCATCACCTGCAATTCCATATAAAGAAGCCTCTTTTATCCATATAATCCATTGGAGATAGAGATACCCTGCACACACAGAGAGAGTAGGAATCTTACGCTGGGGTAGAAGTTGATTCCATGGAGGAGAGAGAGTGAAACGACGATGAGATAGTACATTGTTGGGAGAGAGCAAGGTGCCCATAAGCAATAAATACTGTACACCATTTGAAGGCCGAGCTTAATTTTGCCATGGCCGAAGAAGAAAGGGCAGTACTTGGAGACAAATATCTGGAAGTCCCCCTCGGACCATCTCTTGCGCTGCACCAAGGTCTGCGCCAGTGTCAAAGGGGCGACTCCGAGGAACGCTTTCCTTGCCGGATTGTGGTAGATGGATTTCCAGCCGCGGCACTGGATTGAGAGACCGGTGATCACGTCCTCTACCGGACATCCATATTTCAGACCCACCTGCTTGTACAGCGTGCATTTAAATATATATATCAATGAGCTGATCAGGAAATGGTTAGCAGTAATGATTCATGGATTGAGGAATGAAACAAAAACCTCCTTTCCCCATTCAGTGTTGTCCTCGAAACTGCAGGTGACGAGAGATTTGGTTTTTGTTTCCAGAACAGCTGCGGCATCCTGGATGCTGTTCCTCCTTCCTTGTTCTAGTTTAGCTTTACGAACTGGGTCGTACTTTTGCCCCATGAGGCCTTCTCTCCTGTGGAAGCACCCGGATCCAATGTACAGAGGCCCTCCGAATGCATTCATGCCAGGGAAATCTATCTGCACATGATCTTAAGAATACGTTGTAGATTTGTGTCCGATCCTAAGCATGTAGCTTTAAAAATAATTAATCTTCTTTCAATTTTTGTTTCTGATAGTACTCACTTCATTGTGCACACGCATGGAATTGTTATACAAATCGTTCTTGGTGATGTTTCTGAAGCATTGTGGAAATTGCACGTAAGCATACTCATGAGCTCTGTTTTCATCCATTAAGAAACACAATGCATCTCTGACGGTCTCTGAATTGTTTGAGTTCATGTCACAGTCCAGATTGAGAATGACTGCACCATTGCTGATCTCCGACGAGCACCTTAGCTAAGAGCATGATCATAGAGGATGAAAATCAAAACATTCTTTCCGTGCATCAGGTTTCTCGGCAATCATAAATTCATTGGTTATTGATAAAATAACGGAGAGGAAACTGCCAAAATTTGTCATCGAGGAAACTTAGGCAGGCAGAAAGCTTAGGACCTTAATGTTTTCTCTCTTGAACAGCAGTGAAAATTTAACAATATGAAGTGGTCATACATAAATCATAGAGCAGTTTATCTTTTTTTTTTTTGTTGATGTGTAGTTACTTAAATTTGATTTAGCATGTTCCTGATATGAAAGATCCGCATTATGATGCAAGCAAGTAAAGATTCAGAACATAAATAAGGGTCTCTATTGTTTGTTTCCTGGTCAACAGCTAATGTTCAAGTACACTAGTCCAGTTGGCAGAGTAAATGGAAGAGATTTAAGTAGGTACCAGTGAGTTCATAGCTCCAGCTTTGAAGTGATGGTGGTGAGTAAGTCTCTTTTCACGAGACATGTACACCAGAGTCGGCAAGGCAGATCCATCATCATCCACAGCAGTTGGATCTCTTCCATCAATCAGAATCTAAATGGATCAAACCACGACAGAACGTGAGAATATATGTATTTTTAATCTTCATACGTTCAGAGTATCATTTTTTGTGATAGCATTGTAGCTTGAGATGAATGGAGACTTACTTGGACAATCGCCTGGTGATCTCTAGGAGGTACTACAGAGTTCCATTCATGAAATCCCTTGTGTTGCTTCCGATGCTCTGCCGCAACTCTCCCCAGCTTTACTGCCTCACTTATTCTGTTCTCCATCTCCTTGTACAAGCTCTGAAACGAAAGAAAGAGTCGAAGTGGAAGGCAATCAGAGCACATGTAGGTAATAGCTTCATTTTTCACATGAAGATTGTGACACTGAGCCATAAGTGCATGCATGCACGCGTACCTTTGTGGACAACCAATCCGCAGCTTCTACACCATTCTTGTGGCTGGAAGATTCTTCCTCGAA
>LTAE01015650.1:0-16017 GCA_001647135.1 Pontederia paniculata
GAAGATGTTGTTGTTGGGGTCGTCCATTCATCAATCCTCGGGCGTCCTCCTTCTTTAGGTCTTTTCCTCCGGTCGACCTCTATTCATCTCTCATCGACCGGTCTTCCTCGACTGCCCCCACAATCCTTCAATACCGGTCGCCCTCTTTATATCTTGGGTCGACCGTTTATGCCTCCTCCTCCATATACACTGCTGTTTATATGACCTCCTCCTCCTTCAACTGGTCGACCGCTAATATCCTTAGGACGCCCACTGCACACTTATGGTACTTCATTGATATATATCACGTGTGCAGTGGTCGTCCATTCCTTCAGCTCAGGTCGACCGCTGTACTGAACTTGTCTATATCCTGTTACATAAATTAGCTCAAACAAATTCATTAGTACATACTGAGTTCACTTACAAATTTGTGATCATTCAAAACATTCTCGAAATTCTAGATTCAACACACTTTGCTAAGAACACATCTCTCATTAAATCCATATAATGGAATAAAATAAATATTACTACTATCTTGATTATTTAAAGACTTATTAAATAATTAATCTTACTATCTTGGTATAAAAAATAATTCAAAATGAATAAAAAAAATTAATGGAAGAGATATTTATAAATTATACATTTAGAAGATGAACATGTTTATTCTACTAATTAAAGAAAGATAAACTAAGTAAAGATAATATATTAATTTACAACTAAAAATAAACATAAAAAAGAATAACATATAAAAAAGAGAAAGAAGAAATAGTGTGAGTGAATAGGCATTCAAGTTTCCTTTATTTATAAGGATTAATGCTTTGAAGACGGTTGCTATCTAATATGTAATTATTAATTAATCATTCAGTAAAAATATTATGACAAGTTAATTTTTAAATTATTATTACTAAAACTTTTAGTTACTATTATTCACGATTATGAGATATTAATATATATCTTACTTATTATTAATATTTATATGACACATTATGATTGAAGAGTATGTCAATACTCTCCTTGCTATTATAATATTGCATATTCTCTTTTTATTATAGTATAAAATTATTTTCTTACCGAACAATAAAAATAGTCATTTATATTTTTTTAATCACTTCTGCTTACAACAATTTCCAATTAGATTTTTTTCAAATATTTATGATGAACATATGACAAAACATGCATTATAATGATTATCATATCTATTTAATTATTGAATTATTTTTACTATTAATATATTTAAAATTATTATTTGATCATATTGTATAAATCTAAATTCAATGAAAAAAAAATCAAGAATGTTTTTTTCCTTTAATTTATTTTTTGAATTTTTTGAATCTAAAAGAATAATAAGGAAAATAAATTCTGAAAATAACAAATATTCTAGGTTTGTTATTATACTAATTTTAATACTACACAAAATATATTTAAAAAATAAATTCCGAAATAATAAATAAATTTTACATATAAATTTAAATAATTTTGTTTTAAATTATTGTTAAATTTATATATACATCTCACGTGGCAATTCGGAATTTTGTCAAGTGCCATCGATTTTAATATAATATAAATACACGTGGGCCACTCATGCTGTTGCTTGACACGTGGCTCAACAGCTTTGCCAAATCAACTCCCCCAACTCTCCCCGAAACTTGTGCTCCACGTGTTCGTCACTCCAACTGACCATTTAATATTTGTTTCTTCAAAAATCTTTTGGAAATGCACAAATTTGCCTTTCATTTAAATAGCAAAATCGGATCGAATCAAATTTTAAAATAAAATTAAAAAAAATCTGATTATCTAATTTATTTATTATGTTTTTAATAAATTAAAATATACTATTTATAAATATTAATAATTAGTAGTAGTTATGCATTATTAATAAAATCATTTTATATGTCACGGTTAAGAAAACTTTTAATATAACATATAAGATTTTTATATATTATAATAAAAATAACTTTGTTCAAATTAAATTTGATTTGTTTTCAATTCGGAATCGAGACTCGGCGAGAATTATATTGGACAATTGAACTCGATCTCAGCTCAAATACATTTTAGATCGGAAAAAAATTGACTCGGACCAAGTGCTCTGCCTTAATTTTTAAATGTATTAATAATTCTAAAACACCATTTATTATAAAAAAAGGTGAAAACAGTTTTCACAAAGAAAATATCTTTTTTCTTGATTCGGTCAGTTATTTTTAACCTATAAATTTGTTTCCAATTGAAAACTGAATCACATATTTCTTTTAGATATAGATAATAACCCATCTATTTTAACGGTATCATAAAAGAAAAAAAACAATTCAAATTTTCAACCTTTCTAAAAAGAAAATCAATAATATATTTAGAAAACATTTTGCCTCAGTGCAAAAAAAATTAAAAAAATACTAAAAACTTACTAAAGTGCAAGTTTTAATTATCTTTTTATCATAAATAAAAATAAATAAAAAAATCATCTGATCAAAATATGGACAAAAAGTATCCCTTACTTTTTGTTGAAAAAATATACTTATTTTCCTTTTTCTTATATTTCCTTTTACCTTCTCTTTCTTCTCGTCCCCCTCCTCCTCTGCAACAAGATAACAACAATGTCCTTCTGCAACCACAACTTTGCCTTTCTTCTTCCTCCTCCTCCTCTACACGCACTCTTCTTCCTCGAAGTTCTTGAACTCCGCCGCGAAAGAGTGGGTTTGCGAGAAGCCCACGGCCTACGAGGTACTCAAGTCCTATGGCTTCCCCCCGTGGTGCTCCTGTCGAAGGGCGCCCTAGGCTACGACCTCGACGCCGACATTAGCGCTTTCTCCGCCTACTTCGACGGTGAAAGCTTTTGAGAGGAGTTTTGCCTGCGCGACTGGGGCTCCTAGCACACGTCCTGTTCGTTTATATAGTCGTAATGCCCGCAACACTCCGCCCCATCTATTGCGACCAAATCGTCTGGTGGATACGCATGTCGTCGAGCCGTTGCATCTTCCGCGTTCGTTGCCAATAGAACGCCGCGTAATAGCTCCGCCTTCGCGTAACAAACTCACGTGTAATCTGCCAACAAACGTATGACCAATGGTGGTCACTACTATAACAATCTCCCACTTAACCAACGTGGTCACTGTGTCAGCACTCTCACTATTCGTGACTAGTCTAATTAGAGATCATATCTCAAAATTTCACTATTCGTGAACACTTCGTAGTGACTCAATCACTCCTAAGTCCCATCAAGCCCACATGCTTGATGAAAGTACTAGCTGCAACTCTCTTCGTAAGATAATCAACTAACATGTCACTCGTAGGCATGTAGGTAATTGTCACTTCCTTCTTATCAACTATATCCTGAAAATAGTGATATTCAATCTCAATATATTTTCTTTTTGAACTATTGGCTCCACTGTGTATCAAGTTTATTGTAGCTTGATTATCACAATACATCGATAATGATCTTCTGACCAGATCGAGCTCTAGTTCTAAAACGAAATGCCTGAGCCATACACCATGGGTGGCTGCTATACTACAAGCAACATACTCAGCCTCGTGTGTGTGTCTAGCCACACATCTTTGTTTCTTGCTTTCCCAAGAAACGACTGCACCACCCAAAAGGAACAAGTGACCTGATGTAGACATGCGGTCGTCTATATCACCGGCGAAGTCTACATCCAAATACCCTACTACCTCAAGTGTATCAGTCTGATATGTTAATCTCAATTGTACCGTGTTCTTCAGATATTGCAGTATCCTCTTAATGGCTTTCATGTGAGTCTTTCCAGAATTACTTTAAAATCTGCCAATCAAGCTTACCGTATAAGTCAAATCGGGTCTCGTACAGAGTATCGCATACATTAGGTTGTCCACAGCTTCTGCATAAGGCTCACCCAAAGGTTCTTGTCCTGCATTGGGACACTGACTTTTACTCAGTCTCTTCCCAACTACTAGCGGTGTCGGTGCGGAACTGCTATTCTGCATCCCGAACCTCCCCCAGTACCTTATTAATGTACTGCTCCTGACTTAAACTCAAGCTTCTTGAGTTTCTGTCATGACTGATTTGAATGCCTAGTACATAGGAGGCCTCACCTATGTCTGTCATTTCAAATAGTTTGCTCAATTTATCCTTGATTTCATTGAGCATCTCTACATCATTACTGACAAATAGTATGTCATCTACATATAGTGACAATATCACAAAACTGCTCTCACACTTCTTGATGTAGACATAGTGATCCAATTTGTTCATCCTCAAATCAAATTGGATTATCATCTCATGGAATTTCAAATATCATTGCCTAGACGATTGCTTCAAGCCATACAATGATTTTGGGAGTTTATACACTTTATCCTCCTAACCTTTCACTTGAAACCCTTTAGTTGTCGCATATATACGTCTTCAGACAGGTCGCCATTCAGAAACGTTGTCTTGACATTCATTTGGAACAACTCCAAATCCATATATGCAACTATGACTAAGATCGTCGTAATCGACGCAAACTTAGTCACTCGAGAATAAGTCTCCTGAAAATCAATCCCGGCTTCTTGAGTATAACCCTTGGCCACCAATCTTGCTTTGTCCTATCAAGAGAACCGTCAGCACTGTACTTTATCTTGAATACTCATTTGCACCCAATAGATTGCCTCTCTTTCGACAAATCACATAATGCTCACACTCCATTATTGTGAATCAAATCCAATTCAGCTTTCATGGCGACCGCTCATGACTCCGATTCACTAGAAGTCATTGCTTTTTTGTAGGTGATAGGATCTATACTATCATCTATTTGAATGTCAACGGAGTGACATGATGCTTCACACTCATACAGAACATAATCATCCAAATGTATGAGTGTTGACCGTGGGCGCTTAGTGTCGGTTATACTTGTGGAAGTACTCGATTCGGTTCCATTACATCAAGGGTATCTCATTCGAAGGTGGAGCATCAACTCCCACTACTGGATATTATTTGATCACCTGGGTTGTCTCCATCGTCTCCTAGAATCATGAGAGGATCATCATCCTCCCTAACCTGCTTTTTCATTCTTAAGAAAAGTGACATCATAACTCTCTATGAGGACTTTTTCCTGATAAAAAAATATATACCCTTTGGATTGTTCACTATATCCAATAAACCTGCACGTTACCGTCCTGAAATATAGCTTGTCTTCTAAGCTGACTAGGAATTAACACGTGCGCTTTACATCCCTATTTTCGGAGATGATCCATCTCAGGCTTCTTGTCATTCCACAACTCATATGACGTCGATTCTACGGACTTGGTGAAAATTTTGTTTTGTATGTAACTCGCGGTCATCAAAGTCTCACCCCAAAAGTGCTTTGGCATACCCGAATTGAACAACATACATCTCATTGCATTCATCAGAGTCCTATTCTTTCTCTCTGCCACACCATTCTGTTGTAGCGTATATGACATCGTAGTTTGCCTACATATGCCCTCTGAAATGCAGTAACTATCAAATTTCCGGGAGGTATACTCTTCTCCTCTATATGTCCTTAGACACCTGATAGGTCTTCATAACCTTTTTTCAACTTGAGCTTTATACCTCTTGAAAGTCTCGAAAGCTTTNAATGCAGTAACTATCAAATTTCCGGGAGGTATACTCTTCTCCTCTATATGTCCTTAGACACCTGATAGGTCTTCATAACCTTTTTTCAACTTGAGCTTTATACCTCTTGAAAGTCTCGAAAGCTTTTGACTTTCTCTCTAAGAGGTATACATAGAAAAATCTAGAGTAGTCGTCTATAAATATAATAAAGTACTCTTTCCCCTTATAAGTAGAAACACTCAATTATCCACAAATATCTGAATGAATTAGTTCCAACAACTCAGTTGACCTTATCCCCACACCAAAAAGGGTCCTTGTCATTTTACCGACCAAGCAATGCTCACAACTGTCCTTGCACCAAAGATGTTGGATACTAAATTCATTTTCTTTATTTGTTTCATTTTAGAATTTTCTGGATATCCTAACCTCTCATGTCAGATATCATAGTCAGACCTATAACACAGAGAATACTGTGAAAAGTCTTTTATTTCATTAGACTTAACAACGTTTAGACATAACATGTAATGACCGGTTACATACTTTTTGGTTGCAATCACCTTATTGTTCTTGCCTATAGTTACCTGACTATTATAGAACGCAACTTCAAGTCCCTTGTGCAAAATGACATAAATAGAGATCAAACTTCGCCTTAATCCTGACTCGTACAACATATTTTTGAGTACTACAAAGCTATCTCCTAGGTCTAGTTTATACTCACCAATCTCCTCAACATCGAGGTATGGTTGTTGCCTATGTAGATCATCTGCTCTCCTTTTGCAATTTTCTTGAAGTCAATGAGGTCTTCTTTGGTATTGGCAACGTAGTGGATCGCTCCAAAGTCGATCCACCATTCTTCAATGTCCGTCGTTTTTGCATTACACTCAGTCACCATGGCATATAAGGACTTGTTGGTATCTGCTCCCTTATTTGGTCTTTTGCCTCCTTATCCATCGGATGGACCATTGCCATCTTGTTTTTGCTTGTTGGGACAATGCTCCTGAAAATGACCAAACTTTCCACAAGCAAAATAAGCTCCTCTTGGCACCTTTCGCCTTGCCCTAGGTTTAAACTATTTTTTCTTGGGGTTAAAGGCTGGCCTGGCTTGCTTGCGCCGATGGTGCTATGCATGAGCCTCTTCCTCCACCCCTTCAGCATCCTCCTCTGCTTCAAAGATGTCTATCTTCTTCTTTCCTTTGGCCATGTCCTACTCGATGGTCAAGATGGAGGGCAGTTCAGCAACATTTTTAATTGACTCATTGACAAGCACAACTGTGATTGTCATGTCAAAGGCAGGCGAGAGACTGTTGAACACTGAAGTAATTTGTAGCGGCTCTAGCAGTGCACACCCTGCAGCTTCTAAGTCCTTAACCATCACAATCATATTGTTTACATGGTTAGACACATTTTCGTCTTGCCTCATTTTACATGTAGTGTACTTATGCAACAATAATTGGACATTCATGTCCCTCTTGGACGCATATTTGTCTTTGAGAGCTGTCCAAAGCTCATAAACATTGTTGTAGATCTCAAAGACTCTAATCAGATTATCCTCCATTTATATCAATATGAAGGTCTTAGCCTTTTCATCATCAGTCTCGCTGCTCCATGACTACGGCAAGAGCTGCTTTCTGCTCCTCAGGGCATCTGCAAGCGCTGGTATGATTGCATCAAGTTTTGGAGACCATCATGAACTAAGTCATATCTAATTATACGACTGATGATCCAATTTGATTAGTTCTGCGGCCATAAATTTTGACATTTTTTTTCAAAAAAATAAATTAAACTTAAAGTCAAGTAAATTAATCAAAAACTTGAGAGAGAAAATGTGCAAAAGTTAATTCTTAATAAATTATATTTCTTCAAAAAATTAATTTTCTTCAGAAATTAATTTAGCAACAAAGAAAAAAAAATCGTCCAAAATATAACTTTAACAACAAATTAATTAATTTTCGAGAATTCAATTTTTACAACAAAAAAAAAATAGAAGTTAATTTCTATCCGAAAATAATTTTGACTGGAAATATAAGATTAACTTTCGTCCCAAATTTTTTTAATAGAGTATACAAAACTAAGTTTCGTCCGAAAAAATATAACTTTAACAAAAATGATGAATTTTCGTCAGAAATTAATTTTAAAAAAAATCGTCCACAATATAATTTTTGCAGAAAATGGAAATTAATTTTCGTCCAAAAATTAACTTAAAAAAAAACAATATTTTCGTCAGAAATTATTTTAACAAAACAAAGAAAAATAAAGTTAATTTTCGTTCGAAGTCAATTTTAACAGAGAATATGGAATTAGCTTACGCTGAAAAATAATCTTAACAGAAAAAAATTGAAATTGATTTTCATCCAATTTTTTTTATAACATAATATATAAAGTTAAGTTTGGTCCGTAAGTAATTTTAACAACAAATATACTAAGAACTTATTTCGTTTGAATTTAAACAATTTTGATAGAAATTATATATTTGAACAATTGAATCCGTGAACAAATTTAACAGAAATATATTTAGTCCAAAAATTATTAATAGAAATAATATCCAAAGATATTGTCAACAAAAGTAATAGTATGTTAATTCGTAATGTACTATTAACAGAAAAAGATATCCAAAATAGTATTAACGAAAATAATAATATCCAAAGATATTTTCAACAGAAATAATATTATTTTAATTCGTGAAGTAATATTAACATAAAATATAGTTGTCGGTGAATAAAACAGTAATACTATAAAAATTGTACGTCGAAATATAAAGAAAATAATTATCATTATTCTATTCGACATCAGAATATTAAACAATAATTCTAATCACAAGTATTGATCAATGATCAATTAAGAAATTAACAATAATAAACAGTAATTTTCACAATTAAATTCTAAATGATTACAGGTATCAATTAGTGATTAATCAGGAAATTAACAGTAGTAATGAACAGTAAGTTTCGCAATCAAATCTTAAATAATCACAGACATTAATCAATGATTAATAAGGAAATTAATAATAATAACAAAGAACAGTAAATTTCACAATTAAATCTGTAATTATACTAAAGTAAACCAAAATAAATAATAAATGTAACAGAATTGTCCGCTTCTGGAAATTTAAATGTGCTATTTTATAAGAAATAATTAGCCAGCCTGATAAATAACTAAAACTATGAGATTGATCCTATGGTTTATAAGTAACATAAGTTTTTGTGTATTCCAATCAAGCAAAGTATTCCAAACATAATTATTTTATATTCAGAATTATTTCAAAAACTGAGAGAAAATAAACAACAATAATCGATTATTTCTGCAGTAATAAAAAACATCTGAAATCATTGGTAAATGTAAAAGAATTATCCTAATGGACTAATATACAAAATTAGATGGGCCGGCCAGTTGAAGTGGGCTTTTAATTATAGTGAAATTGACGGACAAGATTAAAACTAATTAAATGGATCTAAGGGCTAGGATTGAATAAAAATCAATGGGCAGGATCAAACAGAAAAAATATCAACGTTTCAGATCATTATCGAGTGGAAGAGTATTGTTTATCTTCTTCGCGTGTAACTGTCACTAGTGCGAGACAGGGGATGGCCGATTGACGCGTCCGAAGATTCAGAAAGTTTCGTCGATGCAGTAGACGACGATATGCAGCGTCAATTTTGTGTGGTGTCGCACGAATCGATCTCCCCGTCAACGGGAGCTGGTACCAGGACGACGCCTTGCAGGTCTCTCCGATGACAATTGGACATCGAAGAGGATTGGATAAGCTCGATGGCGATAACTAACTACGATGGCGTCTCAGCTGAGGAGCGAAGGGGCAGCATATGATGCATGTCGTCAGATGAATCATGGAGTAGATAGCCGACGAGTAAAACGAGCTCTGATACCACTGAAAGCTTTTGAGAGGGGAAGAAAATGTTTCGCCTACGTGATTGGGGCTCCTAGCACATTCGTTTATATAGCCGCAATGCCGGGAGCACTCTGCCCCATCTGTTACGGTCGAATCGTCTGGTGGATACGCGTGTCGTCGAGCCGTTGCGTCTTCCGCGTTCGTTGCCAACAGAACACCGCCTAACAGCTCCGCCTTCGCGTAACAGACTCGTGTGTGATCTACTGTGACCAGTGGTGGTCACTACTATAACAGACGGCACCTGCAGCTTGTCCCTTAAGGGCTCCTACCAGCTTCGCTACCAGCCCACGATCACCGGTCGCATCTCCCGCGGCCGCCACGACAAGCTCCAGGGCGTCAGTGTCAAGGTCTTGCTCTTCTGGGTCAACGTCATCGAGGTTGTCGTCCTTGCTGACCAGCTCCAATTCTCCGTCAGCATCGCCTCCGCCGACTTCCCTGTCGATACCTTCTACGAGTGCCCCAACTGCGGCTAAGGCATGGACTGCCCCGACGATGATGGCGTTGTGGCTCTGTAGGTGATGCTAGTAAGTTACTTCGCCTGGTCACCGGAGTTAATTACTATAGTAGGTGTAGTTGAAGCTTATAGTTCTCATGCCCTGCGCCCAAAAGCATAACTTTTGTTGGGCATATGTTAATTAGGTCGAACTTTAGAAAATTTAAGTTGAAATTGAGTAATATATATATATATATATATATAGGGTTTAATGGAGGTGAAACACCCCTCCAGGTGTTTCNGTCATAATTAGTAATATATAATAAAGGGTATAAATGACTTTTATTTAAATTATTCAAATATGTCATGATTTAGTTTAACCCATCCACCACCATAAAATTTTATCCAAACATGAGTTTAATAATAATCCATCACACTTCACCACACTCCACCACCCCACCCTATACTTCACCATCTCACACCACCCCTCCATTAGTTATTTGCCAAACAAAGCCTAAGAGAGTCAAATTGTGTGCACTGATATACAATTATTTTTTTCATGAAGATTGTCCGAAATCCAATAAGTCACATAAACCTTTCAACTTATCTTTTAAAAAAGTGGAAGCAAGTAAGCTATCAATTAGAAAATCATTAGAGTCCTCTACAAAATATGCGAAGGCCGGAAGGGGACTATCCTCCCAAAATTAATCGACTATTGAAGTATTGACATATTTTCTCAAGAAATTAGTTGTGCGATTAGCCTCACAAATGATGTGTTCGATTATAAAAAGATCTAACAAGATTAACACCTTAATTAGAACCTCAAGTAGTGTGTGCACACATGCAAATCCTTGGCTTCCAAAAAAACAAAGCTCTCACCTCCATGTGATATCTCCTTCTCTATTAATGATAATTTTGCTTACTTGACAATTGGTTACTTACCCACGTTCATTGTCACAATCTTAGAAAAGCTAAACTACCAAATAATAAAGATGAATTTCGATTTGTTTTTAATGTGAATTCGACTACCAGAACACTAAAAAGTCCATCTTCTCTCAATAAATTTTCCACCTAAAATCCGAGAAATATATTTTAATTATTTATTTGGAAAGTCTCATTTTCAAAAACATTACTAATTTGCATTACTTTTTGGATATCGAAATGTTAATTATATAAAAAAATACATATAAAATTATTGATCTTTAGAATTATTGATAGTATATTAAATAAAAATAATATTTTTTTTATAATTATCTATATGTTGAATTTTGAGTTAATAAAATGACCAGCGGCTAAGAAGAAATATTAGAAATATAAATATAAATACAGTAATAATATTTTTCTTATAAAATTAATATTTCACATCTAATTAATATAATATTAAAATCAAATATCAGAAAATGTGTTAAAAATATAAATATAAAAATATTTTTTTGTAGACAAAAAATTTATGAGGTTTTTCCAACACTTGAAAGGGCATCACGGGAATTACGCGTTTCTTGGTCTGCGCATTGCCTTGCGCGTTAGTGTATAAAGGATCATTGGACCATGTGTAAGCACACAACCTCACTGCTGGGAGACAACAAGTAGAATAACAAGATCAGCACAGAGAAGTGAGAGAGAGAGAGAGAGAGAGAGAGAGAGAGGAGAGAGAGAGAGAGANATATATATATATATATATATATATATATATATATATATATACATATATAAGTAGGAAATCATTAATTTAGTGTTATAACTTGGCAGTATCATTAATTTAGCCCACTTGGAGTGTAGTGACTCCTCCACTAATGTGGTGATTGATTTGAGAACACAATTAGGAATAATGAGGTATGTTATCTTTTATGCAATTTTGTATTTAAGTTAAACTAAACACAAAAGTTAACAAATATTATGAAAATAAATAATCTTAACATTTTTTAATTATATTAAATGCATATTATTTTTTATTTCATTTTTTAATATATGGTAATACTAATTATGATTATTCATTAACTAACAACTATTTGACTTATTGACTAATTAATTAATAGTATAATATCTACTTTACATCGTTTATAAAATTAAATGTAAGTAATTAATGATTAATTATTATAAATATAAAAATAACGTGATTTAGAAACAAACAAAGGTTAAACGTTGGTTGAAAAATACAAAATGAAGTATATTATTCTTATAATGACAAGAATAATATTTTCTTAAAATAACGATCTTATAAATTTTTTGTGTGGTTTTAGAAGATATACATATAGAGTTTAATAATAGAGGTGAAACACTTTTCATATGTTTTATAGTAAAACACTCATATAATTAATTTTCTATTTTAAATTTATAATTAAAATTAAAATACTAACTAATATAAAATATAATATAATTTGAGATCATTTTAATTTAAATCATAAATTTTAAAAAAAATGATTAATTACTTTTACTTATTTCATTATGTATATATATATATATATATATATATTCTTTTTTAGTTGTTGCATTTTGAAATGTATGCATTTGGATTGATTTTTAGTTTGTCGATTTACGTTGACCCAATGCTTTTCATTTTCGGTGGAGAAAAATATTCACCAGATCGAATGACACACTACAAGATCTGGAATCCGGTTTCACCAATAAATAGAATGCTAATTGAAATAATAATGAGTATAGTGGGTTGAACTATCAGAGTCCATCTGCCGAAAAATAAAAATATTATAAGATCCCTCCTAATGACTTTTCTGCAAACTTTATTGTGAATCAAACAAATGAACGACGACCATATAATATTTAAGAGTCAAACATATAGTGTTTATATTAAGATATAAACTTTATTATTTAATTAATTGATTAGGGTAAATGGCACGACGTGTCACACTATAGGGTTCCATGTGACCAAGAGCTAATTATTACCATTCATACGTATTAAATATTAATACGGAATCAATCGCTAGCTAGTTGGCACGTGAAATATAATGATTTTACTGTGTCCAAGACTTCGGAGGGTAAATTAATTGATTATTTATGTAAGAAATAAAAATAATGTATCTTGGTTTTAACGAAGATAAAACTATAAATTAATCAAGGGCAGCTAAATTTGTGGTGCCGTGTTTGGTGCTCAACTTGTTGATAATGCCATGGGCATATCAATCTTTTCGCCAAATTAATTAATTTGGCCAATCATTAAAAATTAATTTACGACTGGTCTTTTAAATAAGAGTCTTTCTATATCTCCTAATCATCCTCCTGAAAATGTTTCTAATATCTCACAATGACATAAAGTGCAAAAGTATTAATAAACTTTTAGAGGTGTTTAAACTATATTAGTTTTAGGAGGATTATCATGAGAAGGTTTTAGGAGGTATGAATTTTTTTTAGTCATGTTATCATCTATGATTTAACTAATATTGTGGAATATTAGTGCAGTTCAACCATATTATCTATAAGAGTTATTTTTATAAACCTGCATCCAATTATCATAAAAATTCAGATCTAATTTTAAAGTATAAAAATTCAGATCTAATTTTAAAGTATAAAAGTGGGTAGTAGGTATGGATTTTTTTTTCGTATTGACTAGTTTGATTCAACAATTTAATATCCAATTTATTCATACTATTTTATTTATTAAATTACTATTTTATCATTTTAACTAAAAAAATATTCTTCTCACTCTATAATATCTTTTTCTCTCTCTACTCTGTGCTATCTCCTATCTCCTCTCTCCAAACTCTTTGTCCTTGCTCTCTCTCTCTTCGCTTTCTCTCCCGCTCGTTCTCTTTGTCCTCTCTCTCTCCTCTCTCCGAGCACGCCTGCAGCAGAGTTCGTTGCAGGGGCGAGCTTGCCTAGTCGTCATGCAGTCGAGCTTCCGCAGGCGAGGCTTCTGCGCGAGCTCGCGCATGGAGATGGGAGCTAGCGCAGGCGGCGGGCTCGTGCGACTTGCGCGATCACGCCAAGCGTGAGCTCGCGCGACCTGCGCAGGCCAGACTTCTGCATGAGCTCTCGCATGGCGACACGAGTTCGTGCAGGTGGTGAGCTCACGCGACCTGCCCGAGCTCACCATGCGCGACCTGCGACTTGCGCGAGCTCGCCATGGCGCGTCGCCATGGCGACACGAGCTCGTGCAATTGGCGAGCTAGCTCATGCGACCTGCGCGAGCTCGCCGCCTCGTGCATGGTGACATGAGCTCGCGCACCGAGTTGGCTTAGCTAGCCATGCTCGAGCTCGCACATGGCGAGCTTGGAGAGGGAGAGAGGAGAGTGGGCGATATATATATATATAGAGAGAGAGAGTAGATGACAGAAGAGAAGAGAGAGTGTGAGAGAGAGAATGAGAGAGGTGAGAGAGTGGATATTTTTTTGATTAAGAGGGTAAAATAATAATTTAATAAATTATAATAATTTGAATAAATTTTAAAAATAAATAATTGGATTAAAATTTCGTATAGAAAAAAGTTATGGGGTTATATTCAAAATTTTGACTATAATTTGAGGGAGGTTTATGAAAATAACTCTATCTTTAAAAAAAGCTTGAATGTATTACACAATTCTATTTTATGATAATTATCTTGAGACATATAAATATTAAGGTGCATATCATTTTTTTTTTGCATATTGTGTAAGATTCATAAAGAACATTAAGTCCATAATTTATGTAGGATATTCAATTTTAAAATGTGACTTTATGTTTCTTGTTCGGCTGTATTCACGATACATAAATATTTTTTTATGCGCTAAAAAATTCCTATATATATATATTGCTGTACTATTAATTATGTAACAGTTTACTAGGTCTTCTTAATTTTGAAAAAAAAGAAAGTTTTGTCTTTGAAATTAACATGATTTTTTCTTTCATTTTCTAGTGTTTGAGTAAAAAGAAGTGATTGGTCAAACAGAAACACAATTTCCGTTGACTAAAAAAATAAGTCAAATTTTGACAAAAAATGAATTAATTCTTTTACAAAGTTTTATTTTTTTCCCTCATAAAGTCACCTTCTTTTATATTTCGGAAATAAAATATCTTCCTTTCGTTAAATTTATTTATTTATAAGTTTTTACATTCGTATTCACATTCCATTAATTTTTTTTATTTCTGCGGTGCCAAAGTCTTCGAGTACAACAAGCAGTTCCACAACGTGATGGAGGTGAACGAGAACGACTACAAGAGTTGCAGCGCGGCGTCCCCCATCGCCACCTACATCACCGGCAACGACTCCGTCGCCCTCAAGCGGAAGGGTCACTACTATTTCCTCTGCGGCTTCCCCGGCCACTGCGACGCCGGCCAGAAGGTCGACATTAACGTCGCTGCCACTGCCTCCTCTGCTGCCCCTTCCGAGGCCCCATCGCCATCGACCTCTCCCGCTCCCGCTCCTGCTCCCGCTTCTGCTCCCGCCAGCAACGCCAGCACGGCCGTAGGAGACTCCCCAGGTTCATCGCCATCTCAGGGCAATAGCGCCGCTGCCGGCTCATTGCCCAAGGTTCTTGCCATTGCTGCCGCCGTTGTGTCCTTCGCCGCCGCCGGTGGGGTTCTCATGCACTGAGGGGTCTCCATGCATGCAGAACAGGATTTGGTTTAGAACGGGATTTAGTGATCGAACGTACAAACTGTATTTTACGTGGATTTGGTTTCACTTTCACATGTCGGGATATGCATGCGTTTTTATGAACATTCTCTGTCATTAGATATTTTTGATGTGTTTTAGGGTCTTTGAACAAATCTTTGTCGGGGAGAATAAAATTTGGTTAAATGTGTCCACTAAGTTCGATATATCTTGTAACATTTTGCTTATTCGGGCAACGCCACAAGGATATGCTACTTGCATGTTACGTTTAGACAGTTTAAACGTTGACTTGATCAAAACTTTAATCGAGATATATACTTTGGTACATATTGTTTAAAAAGAGAATAAAATAGTTTTCTAGACTACTCTAATCATAATCCGTGCATAGAATTTAGGATTGAGTTGCTGACATGTTATTCTTAATATGCATGCCCTATGTCACATCTTTAATTTAATTTATCTTTTTTAATTAGAATTATCAATATTTTTAATGATGGTAAGAAAAACGACATCGATCCTTAATTATACCGAGATAACAAATATAATTATAATTATCATTGTAATGTTTTCACACACACACCTATATATATATATATATATATATATATATATATATA
>LTAE01015655.1:0-10152 GCA_001647135.1 Pontederia paniculata
TCTTGGGGTCGCCCATTCATCAATCATCAGGCAAACTCCTCAATTACGCCCTTTACCTCGGTCGTCCATTGTCTTCATATCTGATCGACCGGTCTACCTCTGATTCCCTCTCCTCCATTGTCGGTCGCCCTTCTTACATCTTTGGTCGACCGTTTATGCTCTTCTGCTCCTCATCACATGTTCTCCCTCTGATGCTGGTCGACCGCTTCATGTACTTAGGACGCCCACTGCACACATATGGTTCTTCATATATAAATTACGTGTGCACTGATCGCCCATTCCTTCAGCTCAGGTCGACCGCTACTCTGAACTTGAATATGTCCTATTACATAAGTCAGCTCAACAATTTCATTAGTGTAGGCTGAGTTCACTTACAAATTTGTGATCATTCAAAGCATTCTCGGGATCCTAGATTCAACAACGGGTCGTAAATACAGTACCTAGCAGCTGCCATTACAACATTCATGCCAATTCATGGGTCGTGATATACCATCACAGGTCGTGACATCCACTTTCCTACTTGGAGTCAAGTTCTCATAGGCGTTAGATTTCATCGTGGTTGTGACAAACGAATCATACTTGATTTTGAAAGATATTTTGAAGAGATTTTAATGCGACAAGGGCTCGGATTATTTGGTATACAATTGGGAATCGGTTAAGAAGAACAATTGGACAAGAATTCATCTACTGTCTCAAATAAGAATTAATTCATCTGAAGAGAAGGATTCCTATTGTATTCCTAATTCAACTAGGGATGGGTTTTTTGACCAATTGGACTAGGAAAAGGAGCTACAAGTTTAGAGAAAGACTTGCAATCATTATACAACTCATTTGTTGCAATTAGAGATCTATTCCTAATGAATTTGAAAGAGTTTTGAAGCCCAAAATATCAGCCTAAGGAGGAGTTATGAAATTAAAGATAAATTGGAAGGTTCTCTCATCCCTCTTGCTAATAAGACTTGGAAAAGACTCTTATCCTAGCCAAAATCTTTGGGGATCAAAAGAAAATATATTTGACCATATTTGGAGATATTTTGAAGGTATTCAGCCTCAAAGTCAACTATGAATTTAACAGAGATTCCTTTTTTTACATGCAAAGGTTTCTAAACCTTCTCAAACTCTATGAAAACCTAATACACCCTTTGGAGGCTATAAATAAACATGTCTAGAGGTAGAACCCAAATGTCAGGATATCCTAGAAGAGAGGCCAAGAGCTAAGAAGAATTCATATTTTAGGAGTCTACAATTTATGCCTACAAGCCGAGGATGTGAGAGCAACTTGAAGGGTTGCTGAGAAGACTGTGTGGTACACACATCAAAGATTGTGCAAAACTTCATCATTAAATCCAAAAAAGTACTCTTTATTCTACATATTGTTGGGATGATCTAAACATCAATCTTTTCTACCTAACAATCTTTTTTGGCAATAGTCTTAATTGTTAGGACAAACTTCTAGACCCTTTTCGTTATTGATTATATTTTCTTTGATTATCATGAACATGATTGCCGAGTTTTAAATGAAATAGTTTGTTATTAACTATGCAGTGTGACCAATCCCTTTTGAAATTCATGTTATATCTTGTTGATTCGTCAATGACTATTTTATTTGTGGTTTATTGAATTATCTCGTTAAGAGTGGTTCAATAGTTTAGGAATACATCTTTTTGCATCCTAATCTAAGTTGATTGAGAGTAGATCCATTAACGATTGCTTTTAATTTTTACTAAGGTTGATGATAGTTGGTTTACATATTAGGTGTTCCTAATCCATTCGAAAGTCAAGTATATTGATTGTTGCTGAAATTAATTACTGTAGATGTGAAACAAGTTTGTTCCTAATAATTTCTCACATCCAAGGTCCTATGCATCATTAGTTTAGTCTTTACTTTTATGTTATTTACTTTTCTGCATATTTTCATCACCCATTGTTATCTCCTATTAGCCTTTCAAATTAGATAGTTAGCTAAACTAATTCCTCATGTTATCGACAATTCTATATTCTAAATACTTTATTACTTGATCGACTAATGCACTTGTTAGCATCAAGGTTGTCAAGATCGGGATCTTACCTAAGATCGGAAGGGGGTGATAAGATCGAAGATCATAAGATCGAATCGAGGATCGTAAGATCCTACCTATAAGCAAAAAATATATTTAAAATAAATATGTATTAACATATACATATATTCAATGATTTATTAAATATATTTTAATATATATTTTACATTTTTTATTAGTTTTTATCACTTTAAAAACTTTATATGCTAAAAAATAAAGTTTTATAAATATAATGTAACATTATATAAATAAAATTGATAATACGGTGCTACTCACCTTCATTGTTTTCACATACATACATACATACATACATACATACATACATTTTTTCACTTTTTTATGCTCTAAAAATATTTTTTAAGTAATATATTATCAATATAACATTTATTTCTTTTAAAAGGAAGTGTGAAAAAGAAAAAAAAATTAAACTAATATAGTAGGATCGGTAGGATCTTACGATCTTGATCTTACGATCCTACCGATCCTACGAATTCGATCTTATATTTAAGATCGAGATCGGTTTCCTTTGGTAGGATCGTAAGATCGTGCGATCTTACGATCAAGATCGCGATCTTGACAACCTTGGTTAGCATATTCACCTATTTTAGCAAAAAGTTTTTTTCACCATTTTCTATGACAAAAATTTCTCATCGAATCACTTAGAGTATTAATTGGTTATATAATGTGAAACAAAGTGTTTATCAAGAAGAAATATTGTTACCATGTAGTGATGACGTATTTGATTAATGGTTACTAACATTGTTATAGAAAAAAAATATCTATGAATCTAACGAGGGAAAAAATGAGATGTTCATAATGCAAATTTATAATTGAAGACAAGATTGATGAATGTGTCAACATTGATTCATGTGTTGTAGTTGTGAACACACCATCTAATGACGTTGGTGGCAATGTATTAGAATAAATTATAATGCAACCAGAAAAAAGTGGCTACATATGCTTCAAATTTAATGTGATCAAAAGAATTGTTCCATGATTTAGAGTCAGCCCTCTGGTGTTTGCATTGTAGGTATGGCATCTTATACAGAGAAGTATTTAAGGTGCTATTGACTATAGACAGTCAAAAGTATAATTTCTCCTAAACAGGAAATGAATATAAAAGATGATGGTTAAAAAAATTTCGGGTTTCACCAATTAGTATCATCTAAAGGAAGTGAGCTTAATTGCCAATGCATTGAGCCAGATATTAAAATGATGTCTAAGGGTGAACTAATAAAATTTATTGGAAAGCATTGTGCAATGAAACCTAATCTTATTAAAAAAATGACATTCTTGAAGATATTTAATTGCATATGGTGAGTAGGATTGTTCATACTCATGAACAAGATCCAAAGTGTGATTGCATGAGGATTACATGAGCTTCCATTTTGATAATCTTAAATTATCTAAGTGCAAAATAGAAGTATGATGAACTTCATCTAGTCACCTATATCTTAAATAAGTAGAGTCCTTATATATGAAACATAACTTATGAATAATATATTGGAAGATAACCAATTGATGCAGTGCATAAAAAGGCTATATAAATCTCCTATCTACGAGTTGGAGACGAAGTAGGCTTAAAAAAACTGCCTAAACATGCTATTATAGGGAAGACTTAAAAAGACAATGAAGACTAATCTAGGTCGACAAAAGAGTTATATTGGCTGAGGAAGACATGAACGAATATTCGAAAATTGCTTCGCGATTGGAGTTGTATGCATCATGGTCATCCAATAAAAGATCACGTCTTACTAGAAATCTCATTGACATAGGAGTTGTGAGATTTAAATCTCACATCAAAAGGGAACTAAGCCCTAGACATATTATCCTTCTTGAGATAGTTGCAAAAAAGAAAAGGGCACATGAGGACAATGCTGCAACCATACTACGAAGAGGCTCACAATTTGTTTCACACATTGATGTTAATTCTGACTTCTACAAATCGATCATTAAGAAACCAAACATAAGAAAGTTTAAACGACATAAAAAAGTATTCTGATTGAAAGTATGAATTATTGTCAATATAAATTGTGCAACAAAATATACAAAAATGCATGAAAGCATCATAAAAAAGATACATAAGGTGCAAAACAGAAACCCAAAGTACGTGTGTGTGTGTGTGTTTGTGTGTGTACAAAAGTGTTTTCTTTTATCGCGAGGATGAACTCTTATTTATGTGGGTATAATGTAACTATTCAAAAATAATAATAATAACAATATGAATAACAGGTGGGGCCCACACCCCACCAACACTGAAATCATAAGAGACCACCTACTACACCAAGACTCTCTACATGTATTTACCAAATAATGTGGAGTAAGGAGATGTAATAAGTTTGTATGCCAACTCTCCAAAGAGAGTGTAAATTAAACATAAAGGGAGGTTTTATCTCCTTGGTTCACATTAGCCAGAAAAAAGGGGTAACTTGGTTACCTTCGAGCATCAACCGAGTAGAAGAGGGATAAAAAATGGAGAGAAGAAGAAACATTTCTGGCCATGAAATGGTAAAGGAGAAAAAAGAAGTCATCATTGTTGCGAACCTCGTCATTTATTACTGGACTAATCAACGAGGTATGTGGTAGGGACACATTATAATTTAATTTAAGATGATCTGTAGCGCACATGCGACTGTGATATGGGCTCGGAGTGCTACGATTTGCTCGTAACACACTGAGACGACATTCTCTTTTAATAACTATTTAATTAATTTGATTGGTATTTAAATGCTATTATTTATATGTAATAATATATGTAAAGAATTATTAAATTATCAGTATTAATTGGTTCTAATTAATTGTTAATTAATAGTTGTTAATAATTAATGATTAACTATTATGATAGTTATAAAGTATTACTAGTTAATTGTTAATTGCTTATTGTTAGATGAAAAATATAATTTGATATTATTAATTATTTTATTGATATTAGTGAAATCATAATTTATGATTAAATATTTCTTATTGAATAATTGAATGTTATATATTGGTGATTGTATTGTATTTCTAGTATTGGTCATAGAATTTTGTATCACACCTAAAAGTGATATTGTATGGACAATCGCAATTAGATTTAAAAGTTGAAAATATTGATTGTGATTGTAAATTTATTGAAGACTCTATAGTATTGGCATATTGATGGATTATATCCTGGGGGTGTTGATCTCATTTCGGGACTTCTCCAAACCAATTGATCGTATTGTGGGATGTTGATCTCATCCCGGGATAATCCAAAATCATTGATCTATGATCCAAACATGATGTATTGTTGGTACTATGAGTTACATGAGCTTAGCCAGTCTTATTGACAACGAGATGACTAATGTCTTTAATACATTGATAAATGAATACACATTGATATTGATCAATTGATGGAATTGTTGTTCTTTGATAAATATCATATGACATACAAGGATGGCTTATTGAGGACAAATATATAAGGACTATTTGAGAAGTCATACAAGGGACTTTTAAAATAGCATATGATGTATGATATGAAATTGAAGTAAAGAATAATCTTCATTTATTATTGATTGGTTATGAGCTATTGATAATTCATATTGAAACATTGTGCACCTACCTATACTTATTGATACTCATAATATTATTGATAATTGTAAAAAAAATCAAAAGTGATTATTGATAAAATTTAATGATAATAATAATGACCATCATAATGTACTAATAAGAGTTAGTATATATGGATGACAATGATTATGCTAGAGTTGGGGACACATCTAGTATATTACTAATTATTGGCATTGGTTCATATTGATGGAATACAATATTGTATCATGTTAGAGTAGTGAACTCATAGCATATTGGTATCGTTAATTAATACTTCTATACTACGCAAAACTAGTACATTGAAAACTACTGATTCAACTAGGATTATTGACACACCTAGCATACAATTTTACTATTGAGATGCACATTTATTGATATGATCGTTTGATATTAATGTTAGGTCTCTGAAATAAATATATCCTACACATACAACTAATTGGAATGGATTTTCCTTGCATTCTAGATTCGTGTAGATAATAGAGAATGAAAGATTGTGGTGGCATTGCTCTTGGCATTAAGATTGCACATGGTATATGTATAAATATTTCTATCATTATCAAGTCTTATAGCAACTATATTTTATTATTAACAATTTTTCATTGTTTATAATCTTATATTGTATATTGATCAATGTCGTAGTGTTTCGAGGACCACCTCGTCGTTTGTCGAATAATCAATTCGGTGGCATGTCGAGGTTAGATTTTGGGGCATTACCATTCGGTGCCAAATCTTATGGATGGTACCAAAACACTACTATAATACTAGTTTGTTGCGGAAATTGTGGGAGAAGAAACAACACATAACAAAGGACACTGGAGTTTAACAAGCTTCAACAGTAATTGTCCTACATCCTCGGGAAAAAATGGATATTTATTAGAGTTAGAGAATTATAGACTCAATATGTCCCTTAGCCTGTCGTAGGGAGGGTCACCAAGGATCCCCATGACCCTTTCTTGGACTCCTGATGGGCGGCACAAGCTACTTCAAATAGGATTTCTCCTTGTGATAATATATGATATTATAGACGAGGATTCAATTACGGTTACATCTCTCCCTTATTTATAACCTCTTGAATCCTCGACTCCTACAACAACTAGGAAACCTTAAATTCTAAAGATAAACAAAATTCTAACTAAATAGGAAAACAAAGTCCTAAATAAATAAGCTATGAGTTCTCGCTCCAAATCTAAACTTTTATAGAAATTCTAGTCAAACCTTAACAAAATCCCTAGTGAGTTGAATTCAACATTTGACAATACAACTATCATATAAGCATGACTTTCATGGCTCGCTCATCCATAAATGTAGTTTGTTTGACCTCATCACCCACATATTTAATGGATGAAGTTTGCTTGTAGGTTCAGATTGATGTGGTCATTAACATGGTCTATATAACCCATCCAAAGATGCATACTCAGCATGTCCTGAGTGACCAATTGTACAACATCAGCCAACATGACACCTTGCATGCACGGGGTTGTGCGACGCCCTACACCTGTGTGACATGACTCCTTGCCTGTGTGGTGCAACATGGCTGCACGCATCCTCCTGTGTAGCAGCGGCACTTACATGGCAACGCCACATGACTGAGTGAACCTGCTTGTGCAGTAGCACACGCTTGCACAACGACGTTGCACGACTGTGTATGCCCCCCTATGCAGTAGCTAGTGCTCGTGCGATAACGCCCTCTTCGCTCCTGAATTTGTCCTCGTAGAGTTATCATTGATGTTATTCTCTTCGCATGATGGAGGATTGTCGATTAACCTCGCTTTGGTAATTAATTGTCTCCTAGTTCTAGTAATGGATCGTCACATTGCTCTAATACTATGTTACAAAAATTGTGCAAAAGAGAAAACATAACACACAAGAGAGGATCTTATTGATTTATCAAGATTCATCCCTAACTGGGCTACATCCTCATATAGAAATAAATATTTATTTAGAGTTCGTAGGGAGAATTATAAATAGTTTGGCTTGATGTATTCAAAAACCCAAAGAAAATGAGTATATAGAGGAAGGTTTTGGAATGTATATATAACACGAATGCTAGATAAGTGGTCGTTCACATAAAATGACAAGACCCCCAAGAGGGAGGATGAACGTGAATCCTCTTTGTTGCATAATGAGGAGAAAGTCATACAATGGGAACTAAATATTTTTTTGTAGCTACAATACTAGTCTTCAACAATACAACAATCTCAATACAATGCAATGAATCATGAAAATCTAACTATTAACTTTACTCAACATTATTCCTTATCAAAACATAGGATTTTAGGAACAATTCATAATCTAGAGCTTATTAGAAAATAGAGAAAACATGTTATCATAAACCTCACGAACACATGCAGTGTTGAAATTGAACATGGATTGCCATCGTTGATGCATATTGCATTCTAGTGTACGCAAACAATGTCTCAACATCTCTCATTAGTTACGTGGTCACGTTCTGGGTGACGGACTACGTTCTAGTTGAAAACAAATCATGTTCATAAATTGCATAAGGTGATTCTTCCTTTCTGATGCAAACCATGCTCTACTTAATCCGGTTACTAAACAGAATGACATTTTGAATGACGTAGTTCGTGTCGAAATGGGACACGATTTTCACATTCAAGATGATGTGGGTCGTGATTTGTAGAATAAATATAATTGCTTTGATTGATAGGGCATGAGGATACAACCCTATTAATGCAGACCATATCCAATGAACACATGGTCCGTGTTCGACCATGCATGGTTGTGACATTTGCATTATCATGTAATCTAAATTTAGGTTTTGGGTAAACATCATTATGCAATTATAATTGAACCCGGATAAAAATAATCTAAGGATCTAACAAGCGGTAAGAAAACTAACAATTTCACAAACTATTTTTCACAAAAACATTATGCCTCGACATTTTCTTTAGGATTCTTCTCTGTATTGTTAGGAAGGGTGCCTTATTGTCTTTCTGCTATGATGTTTTCTAGTTGGCCAACTTTATTTTCTAAATTCCTTAAGAAGACCTCTTGATTGTGAATCTATCATCCACCATGCTGATGAGTTTGGTCATGATGTCCTCCAAATATGCTCGAGATTTGTTTTCATTGCGCAGCTAAAAAACATGGAGGTTGTGTTTCTTGTTTTTGACCCAAGAAAAATTGGGTTAATTGTGAAGACCAAATCCATAATTTCCTTCCTGATTGTTTCTATAAAAATTGTTGTCCACATAATTTGCATTTGCTAATGATAGAGGGATAGAATTTGATCTAGTTGGACACTCATTATTTGAATGCCCATCACCACATAAATTAGAGCTTATTTGCAAAGCCTTAACTTGAGAGAGATCAAGTTCTTACCTCTTCATGAAGGGAGAGAGAAAGATAAATCTTTGTGAAGACTATAAGGAGATAAATAATGACCATTGGAGAATTTAGAATTGTGTACTTAAACTAAAGAATGATGCTAACAAATTATGACACAATTAGTAATAGTAACTGCATTTCAATGACTCTTTCTTTCTTAAATATTTTTCAATCCAATGACTCTTATTTTGTAACTGTTTCTCAAAAAGAATAATTGGTAAGAAGAAAAATAATTTAGAAATTTCATATATGTAACACCCGAATTTGTTAATCCGCAAGCCCACAAACCCCGATCCAATATGGAGTATTATAGATACCACCTAGGGTTGCCACAGATTTTACTTGCTGAAATTCTGTGGCCGGCCCTAAGTAAGAGAGAGTTCTCTCTCCTCTCCCCTGTTCGTGTTTTCTTCTTCTGTTTCTCATCCCTGGAATTTTTGTTCGCCCTAGGGGAAGAAGATCCTCCAACTCAGCAAGAGAAATGCCGGAGAGGACGTCCTCGAAAGAGTAGAACAAATTCCGAAGAACCCGAAGGTATGTTCCCTGGCGGATTCCTAGTACATAAACTATAGTAGTTTAGATCTGCATGTGTTTGTACGATCTCGATTTCGGTCTTATAAAATGGGCCGCGTCGATTCGGCACGGACCGTGACAGGCGGACGGCCGGATCGGGCGCGGCAACTGACCACCGGCAAGGGCCGGTGCGGGCGACCGAACACGCCAAGCGACATGGTGTGGACGACCGAATACGCCAAGCGGCGTGGTGTGGACGACCGAATACGCTAGGGAACGCAGTGCGGGTGACCGATCACGCCAGGCGGCATGGTGCGGGCGATCAAGCACTCCAGGCTATGCGATGCGGGCGACCGATGTAATGAAAGGTTTTTGGAATGAAAGTGGTGACTTGTCCTTCACTGACAACAAAGGCCGCTTGGTGTGGAGAATAGGTTGTATGTGGCCAATGCATTGGAGAAAGATTAATGTGTGGAAAGCTTGGGGAGTTCAAAAGATCATTAAGTTGAGATTTAGTGACTACAAGAACCTTTCCATTTAGATAGGTTGTGATCTCTTGACACGAATTGTCGTAAGTCAGATTCACATAGAAGAGTTTAACATATGATGGATAGATTGGGCTGTCTAGATTAAGAAATGTGGTCCAATCACATTGCTCAAAGATTTC